>JAODVN010000015.1:522096-533016 GCA_025434125.1 Chologaster cornuta
GAAAATGTCCTAGGTTTCTGACATTACATATATGAATTGCTCTGGTGAACACTGTTGTGGCTCGCAAGAAAATAGATGCATTCTTACAGTTATGTGTATAATTCCGAGTTTCCTGACTCAACAAACATGATCCTATGATCTACGTACATCCTATATTTGACGGTCTCATTACTTTCAAGTTTTATGCTCTATCTTCCACTTTCTTGTAACCTCTAGTTCACCTCTCATTAGCAGCAGAATCAAAGCTGTGATTTCTCAGAAGTCTTAATATTCACATTCCCGCTCTGCTAATCCATTTAAAACCTCTTCATCCGCAGGTTGGTCGCCCACGGGACCCCCCTCTAACTTGTAGTTATGCTTATTTTTTCATTTATATGTTTAGTTACTATTAATATACACCTCTGGTCTAGTGATGAAGCAGGCTGACAACGTGGCGGCAGCGGCGCTGTACGGTGCTGAACCAGCGGCCTGGCGCTGTCTGCTGCCAGAGCGGCCTGGAAGCATGACAATACCTTTAAGATGACATTTGCAAGATAGGTTAATTTCAATATTACTGTATGATGGTATTATAAAAAGGTTAATCTAAGCCTTCATCCATCTCAAATCTAAATACCTCTATAAATCAAATGCTTTATCATGAAAATATCACAGCCACATTGTGGCTTTAGAGAGCTACAGTATATAAAGTGTATTGCTTACAGTTACTGTACCCATCTCCATGGTGAGTACAGTACTGTCTTGCAGTAGAATAACATGAACCAGGCCTGGCCACTAAAGGACATTCTGGCTCAGGTCACAATCTGCCCTGGCTGTGCTGACATCAGTGGTATTACCATTTAAATGAGACGAGATCTTTGGAGGTGAGAATCTAAGCATAGCTGTGACATGTGGGAGACGAAATGTCTCATGAAAGGAAATGGTTAAAGATGGAGTCAGGGATGTGGAGAAAGATTGTTGATATCTGAACTCAATCAAAACAAAAACATCTCTCCCTTCAATGCCTATAGGTGCTCCTTCAAAAGTGCCCCCCTTTATATTGGCCACACAAAATGTACTTTGGGAATATGGGCATACTTCATTGGGACGTGTTCACAGTCGTTGCACGTACCTCTGGTTACATTTGGAACTATGGGCCAACCAATCAGCTACAACTGTTCAGTATGTTTCATCTAACTCTAACACCATTTTGAAAATACACTTCTGAAAATACACTGAATGATCACACTTAGCCAGGCTGACTGGTCCACCAGGTGGCTATGGAAACGCTAATGCATACAGGGCTTCCAGACTATACAGCAATCTCAGCAAAAATAATTTATCAGAAAGTTGAGTGTCAGGTAAACTCCATATCATTTTTTTTAGTGTAAACACAGAACTAGCTGTTTTTGGCAACAAAGAGTTCACTCCATATTGAGTTAGCTGACTGTCTATATATAAATATTGTATGCATATAGTCTACTGCATTAGTTAAATATACTGCACAAACTGATTTATTTGTCTTTAGAGTGTGCTAACTATAAAAGATCAAAAGAGTCCCTGACAAACATTAACATTAATATTTGGACTTTTTTTTTTTCTAATGCTACATGAATACACAACACAAACTCACTAGTGCGCTGACTAATCACAAATTAGCCACCACAGAAAATGCAACTTATTGATTGGTTGTACTGCTACAGTAAATATATTACCTAGTGAGGTGTACGTCATCCAGTGAGTGTTATGTCATATAAAGTTACGGTGTCTTGTTGCTGAGGGAGGGGCTACAGCGTTTATTAGTTGTTGGAATGGCCCACCTGGGATCAAATGTAGCCATGACATTTCAGCAGCGGAGCAGGGCAATTACCCCCAATGTCAGCAGCAGCAGAGCAAGCCGGCCTTTTGTTTGGAGAGCAGCTCATCTAAGATAAGCTTTGATTTGTACAAAGATTTCTCTGGGTTGGACATTGTGGGGAGGGAAAAACAAATTCTCTTACTAACTCTTTATAATGTGTGTTCCCACACATGCTATTGCATAATTGCAGGGTTGTAGGCACGTGCACAATGTTCCTTTTCAAAACGTTGTTGTCTGACTCTGAATTTAATAACTATGCCTAAAACTTAACCGAGGAAAATATTAATACTTTACTTACATTATATAAACATTAAAACTAAAGTGTAAATAATGTACTTTAATCTGTATTAGACCCACAGCACACCATGTGAAAACGTTAGTTTGCTGAAACAGCGGCACTATCCTGGCAGTACACAGGTGGGCTATGGTACTTTTGTAACAGATTGTAACAAATGCTCTCTCTCTCTCTCCTTCACTGCCATGGACAAAGCTACACCTCAACTAATTTCTGCAGCTAAGTCTCTAACCGGCTTTAATATACTGTATACTAAGGTGCTGTTTGCCTACGTTGAGATATATTCCTATATGCTAGAACTTTGTAAGCCTAGGCCTCTGCTGATAATGATGGAACGGATGAGGCCTGACCTTTCTGCTGTATCTATCATGAAGTCACGCATAAAAAACCTCTGTTAATCACAACATGTTTCAATTTACACCACATCATAATGGCTCCTATTCCCAGAAGGTCACGGCATAGTATTAGTAGCATATAATTGTCTAGGGCCCAATCGTGTTTGACCTTTGATGTCTGTCACTATGCAGGCCAATGCAAATCCATCTAGGGTTTTGATTACATGCAAGGTTGCAGTACCAGGAGTTGGCAATAGGTTGGTACACAGTTGAGATAAAGTGAATGGAGTGACAGACTGAGATAGGATATAGCACAGCACGTTCAAGACAGAAAGAGTCAAGAGACACACTGCTGACAATCGCTGGGCTTTAACTTGACTTGACTGGTTCATTCTTGACAGAGTTCTCTCATAAAACTTTAATGTCTCCCCTGCAGTTATCATTACTAAGAAAACTGTCAGCTTCTCTTCCCTTATTCTGACAGTGAGCGGTGATTTCATCTTCACTACAAGAACCCGGGGAGGTTTGTTGTTTGTTGCCTACCAAGTACAGTACCAACTCTCCTTCATCCCATGTTCTGCCATGTTGTGTTGGCCATAGGCCTGGACTACATAATCAAAGTCTTATTATTGTTTTGATGAATTGTGATTTCAAGATTGGCAATGACTATTTTTATGTTAATCTGTGTCAAGGCAAATGGGGTTTAATCACTGTGGTGCAATTCAGAAAGATTATGTATATAATAACTAGATTTGATGTGCCTATGAGGAAGGGGTACAGAATAGTTTGTGTATAGAGTATTGAGTATAATGGAGCACTTAGCACTGAAATGTGGGACAGTCATGCTCTGTCAGTTTCAAATCAAGACAAAAATATTAAGGTAAGGGAATTCATTTAATTATTACTCCATACGATGGTTTATGTAAGGCTTGCATTGTCTGATATTTATCTATAATTTCCTCATTGTCATTACTCAGTTCACTAAAAACAAAAATTTCTGTCTAAATGTTTTAAGAATTCTGGAGAAGGCATAACACGAGTTTAGCTTTCATGCCCTCAATCATATATCATGCCTGCAATTACGTGTTATGCTGAATGCTGAAAGTCCAGCTGCGGTCCAGTTTACATCCAAACATCAGTGCTGCATATGCGATCTGTTGTGATTCCCTTGCCTTCTCATGAACCCATCCGGCCCTTTGGTTCAACTAAGCTTGGATGTGGCGCACAGTGCCAGCAGAAGAATGTGGTCCAAAAATGTGTTTGTTTGTGTGTGAAACAGCTGTTACCCCTGCTAGACCTATATCTATAAATTGTGTTATGTGTGGGCCAGTGTCCGGAATCTGGTTGAATAACACTGTTGCATTCTGAGGTATGTTTCTTGCACTGGAGACATTAAATATTAAATCACCACAGCTTGCCACAGGGCAAGGCTCTACTGTACACGCAATAAGGCACACATCTTTATTCATGCTCAACTTTTGCAGTTGTACTCAAAAGCAAATGGTCTCTGTCACAATCTTTCTCCTGGAGAATTTAGTTTGTTTTATTTAACCAGGTTGAACCATAAAACTATATAATAACTAGAAGCAGCAATCCCACTTTGGCCATTGACATTCGTGTCAAAATGGCACCGGGCTGCTATGACGCATTTTACGTCATATAAATCTCAGTGCATCAGATATCAGCACTGGTAGTCAAAATAAAAGTTAAACTAACAACAACAAACAGGCGAGACACATTAGGATGTGACAAACTAGCTAGGTTTACGTGGACACCAAGTTGTCTTTCCAAATGGTTTCGGGTTACCTTTTTACATTGGAAGTCCCAAAATCGGGTCTGGTGTTTAAATGTGCCGTTGCAACTTATCAGAATTGATGTTAAACATGCACACATTATGTAGCTCATATGAATGAACGTGTCCCACTAGCAAACATGTTATTTGTGTGACTGGTGGAGAAATGTACAGCTCCAGATGAAGTCACCGTACTAACTCCCGTTCACTTATTTGCACGCATCGCAGTGGATTTGTCCAGACTTTGTACTGTTCTTATAATACAGTGGCTGTGCAGAAGAGTTTACCAGCATCACATACAGCTTAAAACGGGGCGTTGCGCAATAGAACGCAACCAGGCAGGGACTAATCAGGTTTAACTGTTTATAAGGTAGAATTCTTCTTTTAATCGGGTCATGGAATGGTTATACTACCACTGTTTCGGAAAGAAATATCAGTCGGTTAGCCATTTATATTCTGATCATGGTGTTTATATGGGGGTATTTTCTTTCAGGTTGGGCTTTTAACCCGATTCCAAACGGAATAATAGGGTCCATGTAAATGCAGCTACTATATATAAAAACTTTGGACATTTTAGTACTGTATATTTTTTAAACCAATTAGTTATAATCGCTGATAATAGGCCTATATAAAAGATTTTACATTGCACTAACTGGAAATGGCCAATTGCTGTAGGCTTAGCATCATTAATTAGGCACCGTGAATAATGAGCCTGAATACTCATTGGTGTCACTTTAACATTGGCCAAAAAAATAAATCCCCCTTAAAAACACATACAGTTTCAGGTGTGAGTACTATGAGACAGAATAGGAGACAACGAATGCAGTATAATAAATGGATGACAGGAGACAAGCCAAAATGTTGGTAAAAGTCTCCTGTTGCCAAGGAATTAAGCAAGTGTGGCTTTTATTTTAAAGTTTGATCATTTTCTCTTTACACCCCAATGTCACAGGGAGCAGCTTTAGAGTTCCTTGGTGCCTGCTTTATAAGGCAATTTTCAATAAAGTCAGAGTTGTTCTTTAACAGGGCGAGCCATCTGCCATGGTGTGAAAATATAGGCAGAAGGGTATTTAACTGCAGCCAGCTACACATTTTAATGGAAACAGAAAGAAAATGTAAATGAGGCAAAAATAGCTATTTAAAAGCTATTTAAATGGTTTGAAATGGCACACATTTATACAAAAGCTTTGCAATTATTTATCGACAATTATTTTTTATTGTAAAAAAATGGAAAGCTAATCTACAGCAAATGAAATACTATTGATCACTGACAAATCTATATTGTGTATCCAAGTTCTGTGATTCACAACATGAAATACTGTAATAAAAATAAAGAAATTATAAAGTGAGTATACTATGCCTCAGGTAATTGTTGCATTAATAGCTGTTTTTGAAAGAAAAGTACAACTATTAATGTTTTGTACCAATGATGTTGGAAGAGTAATTGAAGTTTCAGCTTTGCCCTACAACTCTTGGAGCACCCTGAGCTAAATCTGCTTGTGTATTTATTTTATGTCTCATTGCCAATGTCTATTAGTGTCATTTATTTAAGTGTCCTTGACTTCAGTCAAGCTGTGCCTGTTGTTGGGTCACACTTATAGTCTGTTTACCCCAAAAACAGATTATGGACCTGAAGGAAAAAAGTGAATCCCCCTCTTCTCCCCTGCTTTGTAAGCATCTTCTCATGTAATGCAACATATTTTAGATATCGATGTACAGTAGATAAGAGACACATAAAATATTATGAGTCACTTAATAGTTTGTTAGCCTTCGAAAGACGACCCAGACGGACTCTACTGTACAGTGCCGGGGTCAGCAGTCCTTTTATACCCCGCCCCTCCAAAAAAGTGCATCATCCACTGTAAGGCCTCTCCAGAAAGATTAATGACCAGTGGTCTCAGCAGAAGCGGTTGAGGCAGCAGACCTCTGTTTCCTCATATTGTGCTTGTGCAGCCATGTGCTGTATAAACCACTTACACCCAGACTTGGCCACAGCCAAGGACAAATGTTTACGGCCGCGCGCTCCTGCTAGTGCGTTCAACATTGATAATGCTTGGAGGAGTAGGTGGCGGATGCAGGGAAATTCAAATGAAATTAATTGCAAACATGCTTTATATAATGTTGCAATGCAGGCTTATGAAAGAGTAAAAGGGTATACTGTATACATTTATACCATTTACATGTTACTTTAACAAAGTAAGGTAAAGTTTACTTTGTTAAGAAAGGCACACTTAAAACTTCTAAAGGCTTTTTAAGGGCTATCGTTTGAATTGAATGAAAACGTTATAATATTATTTTGCAATGCAGAACACACAGTATACTCACAAATCCATAAACAGTAATTGTATGCTGGTTTAAAACATCACCTATTTGCCACAGCATATATCTGCATATCTACCGATGAAACAGGCATTCTGTATAATCATCTCAGTGTTTAGTGAAGTTATTCAGAATTTTTGCTACTTACTGGATGACCTTTCTTATCATAGGAGAATTTCCTAACACTGGTGGCACAGAGTCATTGCCAATATGCGACTGAAATAGTAAATTACCAAAGGGGAGGAATATTCTTCTTTTAAATTAGTTCCCATGCTTTTCTGATCCGTAGGTAACTATGTCACTTTTGCCCCCAACCACTCTTTGATGTTGGGAGTAAAGGTTGAAATACATGATAAAAAAGTAATACACATTCTCTATATAATCCAAAAGGGGAAAGAATAATTTGTTAACCCCTGGAGATCAGGAATAATTGGCTAATAAGCATCTTATTGTGGCTTGAAACTGACTAATTAATGAAGCCCTAACAAGGGAAGATGTCTCAATTCACACAGCAATGCTTCTCAAACCTTTGATGTTATCTGCCTTGCAGAAAATCTATAAAAACCCTTTATTCAGACTTTAGGGCGATCTCTCAGTATGAAATGTGTTTACATTGGGCCAATGTGCTGTTAGCCAAGAGGATTAAACATGGTCTAACAACTAGCAATCTGTGACAGTGATTCAAAAGTCCAAGGTTTCACTTTGTTTATAAATGGATATTTTGGAATATATCATTCTCTGTGCATCCAAGTGGAAAATGAACAATGTCGTACTGTGTACCATAAGGAGATATACACTGCTGGTGTACAGTAAGTGATCTTTAAGAGATAACTGTAGGCATTAGAAATTCATAAATCCACGGTGAGGAAATATGCTGTCACAGCAATCAATTTATTATGGGCAACACAAAGAAATGCAATGATGGATACTAGTCAGTCAAGATCAAATGCATCTGAATTAACATGTGACATCTGTTCTGAACAATTAAGCTCACCGTATGCCTTCCAGCCTCAAAGTGCTGATAACAAGAGATGGCCGACAAAACGGTGCCAAAGTAGGTCTATAAATAATTTGGATAATTTGTTCTACCTAGTAATTTGGTGTGACATTTGAACATTTTCCAAAGAGCATGTTGATATTGCATTACAATAAACCCGATTACAAATGACAAATGGCCATATATTTGATTATCTTTGCTTTATTACTGGAGGAAACTACCTAATGAACACAACTGCCCAATTAAGAAAACAGTCAGATGAACCGTGACTACAGTTGGCAATCTGTGTAAGCATATGGAACTCTGCAATGGAGAGTTCACCTTGCACAGATGGGATGAACCAATACTGTGCATCACATCAATGCTTTTATTGTTTTTTATACAAACTATTCTCAATTAATAATTAAGAAATCAAGAATGTTTTTATTAAAATAATTGCACTTGCCCTAGTTTTGACACTCTTAAATTAAAAAGCTGTTGAGCTTAAAATATGCTTGTGTCTAATAAGAGGGATGAAAATCACATCTCTGAGTCTTATGTGAAATACAAATAGGTCTAGCTCCTCGATGGTGCTTTAGCTAGACTCCAAGAGGGTTTTCATCCATAGCTGGACATTTTTTGCTCCACTGGGATACTTCACATCAATTCAATTTATTTCAGTAAATGGACCAATTCATCAGGGAAATTTATGTCGCTGGTGTTTTTCATCCAGCAATACCTTGCTCTGCTTTATCCTGGACACAATTGAATTAAAAACTTCTTGAAATCATGTCTACATGAAAGGTTTGGCTGTATTAACTTTAAATACATGCTCTCATGTGTTGTAGAATCAAAAAAGAGTTACGTGATGCAGGAAACCCTGCTTGGGGAGGCAGGATGGAAATTCAATATTTTGTTCACATCCACAAACCAACAACTGCGTATGAAAATATCCGGCAACAAAAAAACACAGGGGGAAACAATGCTTGCGATAATAATTCCCGAGCCTTCCCAGGAAATAAAGCAGCGAGCGTCTGGTCCTCTCCAGATGTCTGCGTGCGATACACACCCCACCCCGCTGGCACTGACAGGCCCATGTCATTCCTGTGACATTTTCAGAGCCATCACTTCATCAGGAAGGTAATTAATCATTGGCGAAACAATGTGCCGGACTGGAACAGCGGCCCCAGCATGACAAGTGAGGAGGTCCCCCTGCCAGGGACCTTCGCTGCTCGCTGGGGTTCGACAGCTCAAGAGTCTTGCTAGTGAAGCCTAAATAGCACTGAGCCCCACCGTTTGTTACATGTGTTTTTCTACGGGAAAAGCCTCATAGACCGCCATTGAAGCTGAGCGTCAAGGCGGGACTGAAAATGACGCGTTTTGGCCTGTTGTCCAATTAACGTTGATATTTTCGCCATACTGTAGACACAGCGCGCTCTTGAATCTCTTGAAGGATCCAACTGATGCTCAGTTTCAAAAGTGGTCTATGGGGCCGTGCTTCCTCTGGTCTGGTCGAATACGTAGTTCATGAACACCGATATCAGTATGGCTGAATTAATAAAGGGTTTGATAAGGGATATAGTGCAGATGCAACGTAGTCATTATATACCTGTACTGTATAATTTGGCAAACATACAAATATAATTTTTATTATTAAATAGTAGGGAAAGCTAGGGAAGCAATGGGTCCAAACCGGGAAAAGTCAATAATGGGAATGTGTAGAACGGGAAAGAGAGAATTTAAAGGTATACTTAAGAATTAATAAGCCCGCAGGAGAACTTGTAAGATGTACCAACACTACCTACCGGCTTCAGAATATATATTTATTTTTTTAAATCACAACATGTCTGCTAAAAACAACAAGAAAAACATCCTAGTCAACCAACCGGGAGAGGTCAGATTAATATCAAAGCTGCTGAACCAGAGAGTTGATACGGTATATATGTGCTCCAGGGGGGAAGACACTGACAGTTCAAGGCCTTTGAGTTTGCAAGAAAACGTAGAGGCTGGTGGAAATGCATATCTGCAAGCACTGGCATTATTAACATTTAGGTGTGCTTACAAGACAGTATTAAGTCAAAGTAAGCAGAAACCAAAAGAAAAACTAAGACGAAACGGGCTGCGGTGGTGTGCGCCTATATACACTTTCATTCGCTCATTTACAATTCATGTCATGTCACCCCCCCCCCCATACTCCCAAACCCACCCATCATCCCCCAACCCTTTGGATGTAACATGCTAGAGAAGAAAAAAACAACATCGCTAAAAGAAAAAGCACGTCATCATCCATAAAGCACATTTCCATACAATATTAATAGCAACGCTTGAATTTACAACACAAAGGCTGATCGTTTAGGTATCTTGAACCATAGGATCATAATGATTTAGCTAATGTTTTTATTTATTCTTAGCTACAACAACATTATTATGTTAGTATAATTAATAGTAATTAGTATTAAATATTATGAATGTTATATTGATCTTTACATTTGCCTATGTACAGTATGTGAGTGCTTTGAAAGGCGTCCTGAAAAATAAAATGTATATTATTGTTATATTTGAGAAAACAGCACATGAAGTCCCTATATTGTTTATATGGTTTTAACATGGAAATACTTTTGTCTTGACCTAGAAGGGGATATGTAACCATCAACACTGCACAACATGCGCCCATTCTATCAGTATTTTAAGCTTTCAAATAACCTTGGCACAGCCCAGCGCTACTAAAGAACCAGTCCACAACCAGTAACACTGACTGCCAAAGTAGCTGTCTGTGGTGGTTAGCGATACATTGGTAGCTGAGAGCTGCTTAGAGCTATCCCGTCTTTCCCGTTGAACCTTCAAGACAGTCTACTGGCTTGAAGGATGAGAGTTAACAGCAAAATCAATAGAGATCAGATCTTAATGAAGAGTGATTTTAATTGGCTTGGTGTTATCGAGGTGTGATTCCTTCCACTGAGTGGCAATAGTAAGACCTAAGTTGTGATGATTTGATTGGCTTCAATACTGTACAACTTTGCGTTCGGTGATTGATAGATTAATTGCATTATTGTCGAATTAGCGATGTCAGTGTGTCTGAAAACAGACACGTTATTTCTCCAATAAAAAATAGATTCTCATTATATAATAATAATAATAATAATAATAATAATAATAATAATAATAATAATTTATTATATAATATTATATTATTTATATATTTACATTGCATTGTAATTATACAATTTATTATATAATTATTATATAATATTATATTATATTATTTAGTAAAATAATGACTCAGCACCTGTGAGTTGGAAATGTGCTTAAGACATATTATTTCATACTGAATATTCAATGCTGATTTTGGTTAGGGAATTCATAAGTAGA
>JAODVN010000015.1:852931-869992 GCA_025434125.1 Chologaster cornuta
GGGTGATGTTACACTTTAAAGGTGGAGTCAGGCTCAGAGCTGGGGTGCAGCTACAGAGCCATATGCAACACAACCATGTAGTAGCCTGGCTAGCATAGCTTATTGTAATGATATGCTAGCCAGGCCACATGGCTAGCCAGGCATGCACACGAGCGCACACACACACGGTGGACACTAGTGCCTTGAGGCACTCTGCACAGCTCTGTGCTATGGTTATGATGTGTATGGTTTACCTTGAATTTAAGGGCTGGTGGCGTGAACGGTTTGGTGGCTTCCAAACCAAGTAGCTGATCTTCCAGTTCCCGTAACCTGTTGAATGAATAATTAACTAAATGAATAAATAGTGTTAAATACACTTCAATATGGCGATATACAAATACCAGAGCATGTAACCTAAGGAAGCCCACCCCAACTCCCCCTGTACCGGTTCCTGGCGATCTGCAGCTGCTCCAGCAGGTGGCGCTCCTCATAGGAGACACAGCGCACGTGCAGCTCCTCCTCCACGGAGTGGTGCTCCTGCAGGCAGAAGCGCACGGGGTCCCAGCCCGTCATGATGTCGAACGCGATGACGCAGCCCAGAGAGTGGGACACCATGGACACCCTCCCCCCGCGCGCTTCGAACTCCGGGTTACGCGAGCAGAAGAGCGTGTAGAGGCGGTTCAGCTCCTGCGTCAGGCCCTTTGTGATCTGCCAAGGTTCAAGGGTCAAAGGTCAACAAGAGAAAGAGAGAGAGTGATGGAGTGACGGACGAATTCACGGAAATCCTTAAATCGTGACGGTTTCTGGAGGTTTTCCACTTCCAGGCCATCGTTCCGTTTTTGCCCTGGCATCAAAGATCGTCAAATATTATTTTAAAGGACGATTGTCCGTAAACAACTAGACTAGCAACAAGCACCATTTTTAAAAACACATCTGCGTAGGTCTTCTGCAATATAGTTTTGCCAATTAGTTTGCTTTGTGGTTCCCATGATGCAATGAGGAAGAAAAAGCCCTTCATTCATAATTTTCTTCCTATTTTCTGGAAAGTTCGTGTAGATACTGTATCTGTACCTGGAACTGGTGGACAAGGGCAGTGTTTCCCCTGTATAAAAATCACTGCCGCTCCACAACAAAAGACGTGGAGGTGTCAGTCTCTTTATCTTATCTCTTCATAAACATTATTATTTAGCGCTCCGGGTGGCGCTTTGTAACCAGGTCAATTCACACAACATCACACAAAAACTTTGCGCTTAGCTTATCTAATAGATTGATTAGCCTACAATATAACAAGAGCTAGTAGGTGTCAACATGACACAGGCAACGCTGATAGTGGATTCATTATCACCATTCACGTTTGCTTCACCTCTGCTGCTACAGCTCCACCCTATAGGGGAAACACTGAAGGCCAGACGTTTGTTATTCTGTGTGTGTGTGCCACACCTCATCGCGGTACAGCGGGCTGGTGTAGTACATTATGTCCATGGCACTGCTGTTGAGGAGGTCTCGGAGACCTCGCACTTTGTCTGGTGTGATTGAGTCAACCGTATCTGCAAAGAAAACACAGCAGCCAATATCACTAAATGAGATTTGTTCCTCAGACACACGTTCCTAAGGATTGAGCTGCTATCACTTGGAGCGTATTGATATATCTTAAGATGCAGTATGACGAGCACCTTGTGTCTGCTTGAAACTTCTTTAGGTGGGATCATTGTTGAAACAATGACTTTACAATAACAACAAGATGGAGCACTGTAATGCACTTCAATGGAGCAAAAATCGAACGCCTCCCATCTCTAGAGTGTGCGTGTCACATACAGGCAGCTAAATGTACGCATGGCCTGAAACAAAGTGAGTTAACCGCCAAAACAGCTCACTGCAGAAATACAAATGTGGCCTCAGCTTGATCGTAGGTACTTGGGAATTAATGTAATACACAAAAAAAAAAAACCTTAACGCCCTCAGAGAGAAATAATGGCCAATATCGTGGTGAAATCCGTGGACCTTCCCATTGACTTGCATGAAACGCTGGGTAGCTCTGGTCTGCGTAAAGGGTTAAACGTCACCCCCTCTCCTTCTAAAACTCGAATGCAAATGTGGGGTCCGTTGGAACCCCTCTGTTAAAAGACGATTACACTCTCTTCTCCACATGCACGTCGTGGAGGACAGGACTGGCCATTGTGGCTTAAGATGGAGGATGACACACTGACCTCCGTCCAGAGCCAGCTTGGAGCGCCACTCCACGGGAAGGAACTCCACGTGCTCATCGGCGTGCTCTATTACATCCTCCATTTTCCTCACGGCCTCCCTCAGCCTGCACGCACACGCACACAGAGATGCAGACACACACACACACAGTCGCACACACACACACACACAAATAGTGAGGACATTATGGAAAGGATTCAAGGACATAATTGATTTTTTTTAAAGGTCGATGCTCTTCAGATGGAAAGCAACCTATTTCTCCAAGTGTCATTAATGTTTTAGGAAATGCATGTTCTCTCAGTAGTAATTGACGATGATGATGATGATGATGATGCTGAGTGCATGCATAGCATTCTCCACAGACCTGGAGAGGGTGGTCTCGCTCCCGGGCCTGTGAAGCAATTACCGCATGACGCACGCCCTCCCCTGCCTGAAACCCTGCGTCTGGATATCACAAAGTGTCTCGTCTCGGTTCAACTGCCGACCAGCGCACGTCGGCAAAAAGCTCTAGCGCACGTGGTGTGTTGCTGCGCTGCTCGTCTTTAATGCTTTAATGAGTGCATCGTGTTTTACACACGGATCAAAACAAGGCTCTTCATAGCTTTTAGACTAGCGAGAGTGGAAGCTTATTGTAGTGTATGGTTAGTTCACAGCTCTGTATGAGGACCGTATGAAGAACAGAGATGAGTACAGGTCAATCTGTAATCCCCAGAGAGCAGGGTGAAGAGGGGGAGGGGGTGTG
This sequence comes from Chologaster cornuta, assembly GCA_025434125.1. NCBI lineage: Eukaryota > Metazoa > Chordata > Actinopteri > Percopsiformes > Amblyopsidae > Chologaster > Chologaster cornuta. The sequence continues at coordinate 855,858 of JAODVN010000015.1, forward strand.
TTAGCCTCGTGATGCCATCCTGATCTCGCAAGCATTACGTTGACGTCGCCTGTGGAGAATCAGTCTGAGCAGCTCGGGGGTGAAGGGGTCAGCCAAACCAGGGCTCGAATCCGCCTCCTGATCCTCCCCCCTGAGGGACGGTCATCTGTCGAGAGCTGGGTGTGGTGTGGAGGCTTAGGAGCCAGCGAGCGGCCCTATTGGTCTGTTTTAGTTTAGCCTGGCACGCATACACGCACGCACACTAGGGGTGTAATGGTTCACCTAATTCACGGTTCGGTTCAGACCTCGGTTTGTGAGGATTTTATTATGTTCACTCCATAGACTTTAGGTTTTATGTTTGTCTATTTTGTCTATACGACTTTCTGCCACTAGATGTCAGACTAAGCACACCAGCTTATTCGCACATAAATGCGTGCTAACATAACACATTAGCGGGTAATGCTATGTAAACAAGGGCCCGAGGATGTCAGATTACAAGACACGCACACGCACACACACGCTCATGACGTCATTATTTCCACTATATCTTTAGCCTACATGGAGAATACTAGTCGTTTGCTGCTTACCTTTTAAAATGACAAACAGCTTGGAGTAATGAAGAGAAGAACACGTGTATCTTAATTTTAAAGATATTGCTAAGATTTGCAATGCAAGCAGGTGAAGATGAAGATTGCATTAATGCACGCTTTGTCATTTCTCAGGAAAAATACACTTAACCAACTGCTGCTGCTGTTGTGACATTATTTAATATTGTTTAGAATAGATAGGAAGGCAACACGCTCATGGTTCTGTCCTCTGGAACCACAACAAGAAACCGTGGGAAACCACACACACACACACGTATACACACATGCGTATACACACATGCACACACACACACAGCAGTGCACTGCCTACAGTAGAGTAACCCTACAGCCAACAGGCCAGTTAAGATGCGGGAAATAGACAAGCAACAAATCATTAGGCTATACACACACACACACACACACACACGAAGCTGGACTACATTACACTATTGTAACTGTTCAGATAGACTAGTTTGCTGTGTCTTCTTTCTAAGTGTAAGTGTGTGTGTGTGTGTGTGCATGTCTGTGTCTGTTAAACCTAGCTACTTTCACTATAAGCCTGAGCGCTCCCAAAAGTAAATAAATCAATTATCTCCTGTTTAGTGAGTCTGTTACAAAGGTCAGCCTTTTGTAGAAGGGAGCGAGACAAAGAGAGAGAGAGGGAGGGAGAGAGGGAGAGAGAGAGAACACAAAGAGTGTGTGAGAGACAAACAGACAGCGTAGGAGAACAAAAGACATTAGTTGCAGGTTGGGCGGAAAATGTCAGATGACTTTCTGAACTTGACTGACGTCACAAAAGAGGCTGCTCAACGATGCATGTTGTAGGACCGGTATAGAGCACCGCAGCCATAAATCATATGCGATGAGGGATGAATCAGTGATTTGACTTGCATAAGAAGCTGTATTTAAAGCTCGACAGACAGACACGTTTCACATTGTCAGTGTGTCGAGATACAAATGGAGTGATTAGGCCTTTACTTTAGGATTAAATGGACCTTTTCTATAAATACCTGGAAAAGCCACGGCCCAGAGACAAACATAGCACTATACAGCTGTTCTTTGAAAAGTCACTCAGGCATGACTAATGGACAGCTGTGAAACGTACTTAAGACACTGCAACTGGTCTTGTACAGGTCTGTAGACAGAGAACCTATGGAGATAGTGTTGTCATAGGAGGAATGACACCACGCACAGAGACATAACAGCCATAGAGAAGCAGTAGAGCAGGAGAAAATGCAATGAGACACCAACACATTAGAGAAGAGGAAAAGAAAGAGCATCTTTCAGGCTTAATCAGGTGTAATATTAACAATTTGTTATTGGTTCAATAACAACAATTATGGTTCAACTGCTCCGGTAAACAATATTCAAAAGCTAGTCGGAGATTACCAGCTCATACAGTTTTTGTCAAATTCAGCTAACAGTGTCATAGTCCGCTAGCTGGCAGATCTCTGTGCATGCTGCAAAATAAAAAAAGAATCTCTTGCTTCTACACAGCCCTGGCTCTGCAAATGGGAACACAAACAAAGTGGTGCAGGACGCCCCACGCCACACTGTCCTAGCCTTAGTGAAACATGTTCCTTGTGTGAGGCAACAGCCTATGACAATGAAGAGAGAGGTTTTTGTTATTATAACGTTCCACCCTCCCCCCCACACACACAAATCATCCACCATGTATCATCTTTCAACTGTTGTATCACCGATGTATCTGGAGGTGCACCGATGCCAGTTTTTATAAGACCGATACGAGTACCAAGTACAGAGTACCAATTAGAGTACTTAACATTTTTTAAAGTGCGTAAAGCTAGCCATGACTGTTTGCCTAAACAGGCAACAAACATAGCTTATCTAGCCAGGTTGAGTAAACCTATGGATTGTTTTTAATGAAGACAATCCTTTCCGATGCTCTCCCACAGGTAAATCGTTTTTGTTCTCTAATATAAACTGAGCTGCGCTAAAGAGTCGATGACTTTTGCTTTTCAGCAGACAGGACAGTTGTATTACAATTGCTTGCATACATATTGTGAAGTGAGACTTCGTAATGCTCGCGTCTCACCGCTCACAATAATACCGGAGCCGTAGATGACATGGCACTCTATTGTGAATGTGAATTCACGCATACTGTAATCCAGATATTAAAATGGTTATTTTAAAATAATGCAGCTGAAAATGGAAATGGGGAACCGACTCGGACACAAATGATGAGTGTGCAAGTTGAAAAGCACAAGGGCTGATGCAGTAGGCATGCAAGTTGCGGTAGAAAGGGGATATCTTCTGTGTGCGTAATTGTAATACAGGCAACGTGGCCCATCCATTGTAGGAAACTCGCCATGCTAATTTTATCACAAAAATAAAAAAGGGTGCGACCAAATCATATGCAGGTGCGACCAACTGAGAAGGAGTGGGAAAGGTTAGTCTGGAGCCCTGCATGTATAATCTGTGGACTGTTCTCACCCATGTATAAGCTATCAACCGTGCCTCCTTCCCCTTCACCGACCGACCACTCACATGCCAGTGTTCTTGATGATGCGGCCCTGGTCCATCTTCTGCCCGATGCCGTGCACCACAAACACAATGTGGGTGGTCTGCGGGGGCCGGTCCTCCAGGGAGGCCTCCTCCACGAAGCCTCGGTGAAGCCGCGTCCCGCTGCTGGAGGCTAGGACGGGGAGATACAAAAATTTTATTAAAAAATCCACTCATACATTTCCGGTGTCCGTAATTAAATCACTGCTGCCCCCTCAAAGTTTGGTGGCCAATGCTGGTACTGCAGCCAAATGCTGTTGCCTTTCCCCCCCAACCTCATCTCTGCCACTGTGTGTGCTCTAACAGTTCATAGACATAGACAATAAATGAATGAATGAATGAACGCCTTCCCCCTCCACCAAACCGGAGACTTTATACTGAACTAGGGATGCCCTGGCCAGACCTAAGGGGGCACTCAGCCTAATTCAAACACTGGTGCCAACTCTTCTCCTCGTCACCCCCTACACTTCTGACGTGGTTGTCGCGTGGCGCACCCTCTGCACCCCCCCCACACACTCCCCACTGCCGAGAACACCGACCTTTGGAGAAGCCCAGCTTCTGGGTGACGGTGCGTGCAATTTTGGAGGTGGTGGCGTCACTGTAGAGGTAGACCTCGTCCACGCTGTGCCAGTCCACGTGGGTGCGAGTCAGCTTCAGGCTGTGGACTGCTGAGGCGGTCGGCCGGGAGGGAGGGAGGGAGGGAGGGAGGGAGGGGATTAACAAACCAGCAGACAATAACACCCAGGAGAAGGCACAGCAGAGAAGGGGAGATCTATAGAGGGGAACCGCTAGAGTGGTGACGGCAGAAATGTAGCAGATCAGAAGGAGTTGAAGTTCCACGTCAAAGGGACAGCACTAGGGACCAGAACACACACACACACACATTCTACAACTAAAGAGTCGAGGAGCATCCTCCCGTAAAGAGCTCGATCATTTGCAGATAACCGCATTGATCTGCGGAGTCGTCAGATCCGATCACACCACACCGCGGGGCGGCATAGCTCCGGTCTCGCTTGCTCGGGCACAATCATCTGGGTGGATGTCAGGAAGAGTGTGGCCTTGAGGCTGTCTCTGGGTTGACAGGGCAAGCGAGAGCGGAGGTATGCCACCGAGAGGAGACACCGACTACCACAAAAAGCACAAGCGATAAATTAAACTGGGTGACGATGGGCCCTGCAGCCTGTCATTAACGTTGCCCTTTAGATGCAATGTGCAGCCCTGCACACCCAGACGAGTCACAGACCTTAGTGGGGTATCGTGTGTGTGTGTGTGTGTGTGTGTGTGTGTGTGGTTAGTAGGTTAAATGCCACTCGCAAGAAGATGTTGAATGCTCTAGTACAACAACGCTCCCTGATGCACTATATTGTTGCCAGGTACTCACGCGTGCCCTCAAGTAACTCTTTGGCCAATAACGTAAGAATGAACACAGGGCTTTATTAAGCAAAAGTCTCACTGCAAACACTTTATCTAACTTGGAGTGATCATATTGTTTTTGGATTTACTGTAACATCTAGCTAAACTAGTTGGACTTCAAACATGGCTTACCTAGTTACTTAAGTAAATGTGCACTGGTTTTGCCTTATTGTAAGAAATCTCATCAATTTCATTTCACTCAATGCACTGGCAGCTCATAACAAATATTATATTTATGCACTTGTACTATATTTGACAGGGTATTTTTGCAATGCTCAAGCTGTTTTTATAATAATAAAATTAAGATCTTGGTTATAATCAAATCATCTGAAGGTAAGGTATCCAGGTGGAATTAAACAGACCAATAATTAAGTGTGTGTGTGGCAAATTAATAAAACAGGTCCTCTCTGACCACATTAAAGCTAATCTCCTCATTTGAGTCCCGCCTTCAATGCTTACCCCTGGCTCCACGGCAGATTAAATTAAACGCATGGACACCTTTGCAGTCATGTTTTCATTTATCATTGCACATAATGGCATAAAACCAATCAGTGGTACAAGAGACATGCAAGAAAAACAACAATCCACAAAAAACAAGCACAGAAAAGTGTAATACTCTATGACAGCCACAGCAAAAGGAACATAAACTAATCAAAAACAGCGTAACACGTTTCAACGACCGGTCGGATGAGATACTTAATACGTTTAAAGTGACACCCCTCTCACATCCAATTTCCATAGTATGCCTCACAGGTGATACAACCCCATGACACCTCTCTAAAATGTTGTGGAGGCAGCGTTGGGCCTATGCTCATCCTCGCACCATAAAACAGTACGTCTTTGAAACAGAGAGAGCGGGGGTAAATGAAAAACCTCGTAGTACCGCACCCCTCCCTTCAGCTAGTGAGTCCTTTAAATAATGAACAAGATGCTGAGAGGATATGCAAAGACACTTGCTGGTTTACAATGAAAGAAGCTGAGCTGGGAGTGGAAAGGCAAAGTGACTAAGGCGGCAGAGCTGGATTGTTGCTTGGGGTTATTTGGTTGCTGCGTAGCTCCGTTTCTCCAAGAGATTAATCTCCTGGACCTCGCATGAATCACCAGTGTCCTGATGCAGGGTGAAACTAACTATTATGGTTATATAGCCAGCAGCAGCACCGAGAGGCTGATGAACCACACCGCTGGTTTGCGTTACCACGGAAACTGGGGTTCAAACGGAGCATATCCCTAGGATTGCGTACGAGGGTGTCGTAGACTTCGCGACCTTTCTTGCTTGGGAACCAGGGCCTGCGCTGACTGAGCTCAAAGAGGCCGATTGAGCACAGCGCATTACATCTAATCTCAGCCGGGCGCTGCAGGCTAACGGGCCCTCAATGGCTCCTCTGTTCGGCTGACATACCGCTGACCTGTCAACGGGAAGCTCTGTCTGATGGTGTGGCGGCCAGAGCGGGTGGTAACGGCTCATTAATGATGTGCCCACATTGAGAAACATAGACAGGGGTGGCTTTTCCAGCTCACGTCTGTCATTCTGGGGTGTGGGCATACTCTAAATAATCTGTCGAACGTCTTTACAAAGGGACCTATGCTGATCACTAGCCTAGCCAATAGTGGAGCTCAAGCTCAATACATTATTTGAATCACTAAATTAATCAATAAGTATAAGCTGTGCAAGAGTCCACCGAAAAAAAAAAGTCCCGATAGCAGAATCTCCAACCCCGCCCGAAACCCAGTTTTGGCTCGAATCGAGAAGCGGGAATAGAAGTTCAGAGTAGATGTAGCCGCTCAGAGAGCTACAGTATGGTCTACAGGGAAAGAGGATGTAGGCTAACAAGAGCTAATATGGGAGAATACATTGGTAATAAAAACACAGTGGCTGGTTTACAATACCTTGGCAGCGTTTGCGCTTGAGACATGTCGTTTTAGCACTCGTCTGATATCCACTCCATTTGAACAGAAAGGGGAGGTAGAAAGGGGGCAGATGGGAGAGAACTAACAACCAACACAGTAAGTAATGGGCATGGCGTCAGTCACACAAAGGCATCAATCAAGCAGCGACGCTATCGGGCAGCCAAGTCACACTCCTGGACAAAGATGCTGCGTCGGCAATGGCAGGAGCCAAGGGTTGGGCGCCGGATTAAATAGGACCAAATCATTTGGAGCCAGGAATTGACTGAGCTGGTGAGCGGGCTGAGGCGTGATATGTGGCTGGAGATCTGATAGCGATACTGCTTGAGATGTCCAATGCATTTGAAATTGCATTTGGTTACGGTACTCCATTGTCTAGCGTTATAAAAGTTATATATAAAAATGTTCACTGATGCTGAATCTACACGTTCAGGAAATAAAAAGAGAAACATTAAACTTCCCCTTTCTTACTGCACATATCTTGGATGTCACATTACAAAAAAAGACTTCCTTCTCAAATGCCAAGAACTAGAACAAATAAGAACAATTCACTTAAGATTGGTAATGCCCGCATTCTAAGACAAGACATTTTATTTATTTACTTACAAATATGTGTTATTAATTTATATATACAGTATATAAACATACACACATACACACAGAGAGGTTTCTTCGAGATAGGAGATTGCTACATTCAGAAAGATACAGTACATTGATAACCTGCTGTCACTAGTATCAGATGTTGAACTTTTCACCTTTATTTGCCAATCAACAACAATTAAAGTTACCCTTGCACAGGAACATGCCTTATGCTGCATTCACATGGAACACGGCACAACCGTAGACGGCATTTCTTTTCTGGACGGCACGGCATAAAAGTCCAAAGGAATGGCAGTTGCCATGTCGCATTGTTTATTTATTTATTTAGTAGCAACTGTTTTATGTAACTATTGTATTGTATCTAGTATACTAGTGTTGCTGTACCAAAAGTATCACCTTCTCGTTGTCTGTGTTTTCTTCCTGTGTGAGGGAGCTAAAAACATCTGGCTGTATGTCATGGAGAACGGCAAAAAATGTTTCAATATTTTAACTTTCAGCGGCATGTCGTTTTCCGTTGCCAGCATTTTATTTTGCCGGCCACCACTGATTTTGCCGTCCTTCTCTTGTCCGCTAACATATCAGGTTTGCCGTCTGCCGTGTTCCTTGTGAACGCAGCATTAACTGTAGTATGTGACCTCGGTAAACTTAACCTAGCCTTATCTTCGCGATAATGGCTTAGCACTAAATAAACCATATTTTAAAGAATTTGACGATACTTAACGGTCTCCCGCAGATTAATTACGAGGTCTGCCTTAAAAACGGAAAGACAAACTTTATTTGTATATCATTTATTTGTAATACATACTTTGGTGGATGCCAAAGGAGTAGTCCTATTATTACACACACACACACAAACTGCACAGGTAGGCTATGTCAATACAATATCCAAATTATTACCCATGACAATAACTGGCTGCTAAAGTATGTTCATGTGAAGCAAATCGTTGATGTTATTAGAAAAAGGGTAATCAAATGCGAAGGATTACAACTGTGCAGGCTAATAAGATAATTCCATTGTGTCCCGTATTAAATCAGCACAAAAAATCAGCATGGTAGGAGAGGGTTAGCATCTGAAAAGGCACCTTCAGCATTTGTTAATCAAATGAACGGGCTCCTCTGTGATCTCAGCCAGGCTGAGTTTTGGCCAACTCATTTGCTCTAGGATCACAAACAGACCAGCCCTGTAAAAGGTCAGCAGCACAGCTAGCGTGTAATAAAGGCTACCTTGGCCTTTAACACCTTCCGTCTCGGATGGAAGGACAACATGGTTGCAACCAGCCACAAACAGGCTCCCAGACCTCCCAGCGCTGAGATCCCCACTATATGTGATACCCAACTGGCTGATCCTAAGCCCCTTTCACCTGTCATGACCTAGTTACTGTAACTAGGTTGGATAAATCCACATAACAGCTTATTACAGGAAAACAGACAGTTGATAAAGTTGATAAACCTGTCGAATTCAAAAAAATCTCAACAGTTATTGGACAACAGTTGAAAAGGGGCATTGGATTGGTCCATTCAGATGGATTAAGGGCATGAGATTACTTTGGCGGTGGCGTCCTTACGCCTGGACTTCCTGCCTTTACCTCACCCAATCAGAATGTTTACAAATCAAAGAGACCACCAGTGGTAACCAAAACATGTAATGTTCGCTGTGGTCGCTATCTTGGGGACAATACGAGCTGGCCTGATGAATGACCTGGTTGTGCTCTAATTTATCGACTTCTCAATTGACGAGTTCCAGACCAATTGTGCTCTAATTGGTCAACAGCCGCTTTTGCATTGAGGAGATCCAGACTAATTGGGGCGAGGGGAGTGTAGTCATTGCTGCATGCTCGCCGTTGCTCGGTGACAAAACGTGATAGACGGAAAATATGACAAATGCAACTGTAAACGTTAAATACAGCTCTCACTCTGATCTAATGTGACCTAAAGGCGTATGTGTGTGTGTGGGGGGGGGGGTGTCAAAGAAGCTATTCTGATAGCACATGATACAAACATCCTTAGAGACTGTGTGTACATATGCGAACGTACTGTACACCTCTAAGTTGTTTCCTTGCTGCACGTGGTACAACTGGGGTTGGGGTAGGGGTCTGAGTCTCCCAGGGCACAGTGACATCATCAACACACAGCGTGTTGGCGTCACACCTATAGTGAGTGTCGCTGTGGTTTCATTTATATGCCTGTCTTCCTTTTGAGCAGCGGCGAGGGGGTAGGGTGTCACCAGAGGTCAAATGCCACCACGACACACCTCTGGAGCAAACTGAGGCGAACGTGTTTCAACATCGTTACTGTATCACCAGTACTGCACTACTGAACAAGCTGAGAATCAAAACAATACGTGTGAGAGGACGGACGCTGCTGATCCTGCTAGCTAAATTAAAAGTGTAAAAGCGGCACCATAAAATGTGTTGTTGTAGCTGGAAACGATGTAATAGGATGGATCTGTGACGAGACACATCAATGCTGGTGTTAATATTGTAATTCATTTTTAGAAAAATCTACATGTTATGGGCTGAAAACAGATCTACTGTACATGGCATTAAATTAAAATGCTAACGTTAATGTTAACATAATGGGGGTCTCTCAGGCCCTCCACTCCCCTCACTCAGCTCCTTGACTAATTTTTCAAAGTTGTAGTGGGTGGTTCAATTGAACGCACCTCAGTTCTAATCCCGGCATAGAGATATTCATGATTAGCTGGAGAAAATGTCCTGCACATAAATGCACCCCCATAAACACACTTCATAGGTAACAATATAAAAGTATATTAATTACATTTACTTGTTTTTATTCAAGACAACACTCGTGCTCCATCCATTCTAATAACCATGCTGCCTTAACTCGACTGCTGAGTAAAGAGACGCACTGTCTTTCATTTTGCTCGAAAGAACACCATCGCCTGTGTGTCCGTGTGGGGCTTGCGAAACAAAAGCCTGCGCACGCATTTATGAGAACACCTATCCGTCTGTTCATTAATACTGCAGAAGAATTCACAATGACTCATTTGCTTCTCTTCCTAGCAAGGTGGTCCATGAGTGTTAGCATGATGGATCTGCCTTTCACTCCTTAGCGAACATTTGTCTGTGGAGGCTATTCTCTCCTTTAATATAGAACTAATAAGAAGAGTCAATTGGTGCACTTTATAGGAGACCTGGGCTATTCAACCTAGTTGCACATTGCATAGTAAATGGACTGCATTTATATATCGCTTTAATCCAAAGATTCACAGTGTTTTGCCTCACATTCACACACGCATTAATATACCGATGATGTCAGCCATGCAAAGTAGAACCAAACACCGGGAGCAGTTAGGGGGTGAGGTCATCATGATCAAGGATGCTTACGGGTAGGGGAACACCGGGGTTCAAACACCCAGACCACTAGACCATCCTGCCCCCCATAGTGAACAATATAGTTAGATTAGTACCTTTAGCATTATCAGACCATGGTTGCATGAGAGCAGAGGGATGTTAGTGCATGTGTTAACTGCACTGTAAAAAAACTCAATATGAAATACAATATACAGTTCAGGTCAGTTTATATCTCGTTTTGAAATCTAGGTTTCTGTAGTCACAGGAATATTAAAGTCTCTCACCATCTTTGCTTTCGACGTTCGTTGCCACCACGTCCGACTCAAAGGTATCCTGCACCTGTTGCCCACGGAAACGGTTCAGGTGCTCCTGCTCAATGCAATCGCTCTCTTCCTGTTCCAACGGGAGCCAAGTACCATCCACGAACCACTGGCCTCTCATCACGGGAATACAGTCCTGCTCTGTAGACCAGGGGACAAAAGATGAAGGCGCAGAATACAGAGTAAACCCTGGGGCTTCAATGCCACCAGACAAGATAAATCACAAGCCTCTGTAGTAGACCCAGCATCCAGGAAGGCCAATCCCTCGAAATGCGAACAATGTCATGATTACAGTCTTGACTGGCACATTCAACCATGGCTCTGGCTAGTAGCCAACAGCTGAATCACAGGCCTGTTATTTAGACATACAGCTGCCGAAGGAATTAAGAGACCACTGCATACTTTAGAAGTAGAAATATGCAGTAAATATTACAAATATAACAAACAGAACATGTCTATACATACATAAAAATGTATACTGTAAACTTCTTATTTTCTTATACTTCTTTTTTTTCCCCTGACATTTTTGGAACAGCAGAGCTATCAGCATTACATCTGTAAAACATATATTTTACTGTGTGTTGCTGTGTTATAGTATAGCACCAGAAAGGGCTCATGGTAAAAGGCTGTGTTCTGAAAAGATAAGTCTGTAGGCATCACATACAAGGGCCATAACTGATATGACACTGTGGCAGCTATGTTGTACATATAGTTCATCGTGGACAGCTCTAAAACACTTTATTACTCGCAAACGGCCTCATTATAACAGTCAATATGCGCTGTATTGTCTAACTCCAAGTGCAATCGTGTTTTTTGAGGTAAAGCAAGCAGTACTCCTGCTCTAAAGGTCCTTTTACCCCAGCTGCATTTTCTGGGAAACCTCCATGAATTAGTTATCATGGCAGCCTCAGTATAGCTCACTGGGCCCTTGTCACGAAGGGGCCATAGGACCAACACAGGTGTAGATGGTAGCATGAATAACTGTAGGAGAGTACCAGTGCACCAACATAGGTAAGGAAAAAGATCATTAGCAATGCTGGTCCACAGGTGTGGCCCTAAATAAAGGTGCCCTACAAATGTTGGAAGCTACACCTGCGGCATTCTACGACACTTCTGGGATAACGGCCAACCGCTAATACAAATTACTAGGACTATGAAAGGAGGCCAAACACCTACATTACTTTTGTGAATGGCTGACATGACTGGCTGACCTGACTGGCTGGCTAAACGAACAGCGCCTCTCTCCCAAACAGCAGCCCATAACACTACTAAGTTGGGCCTTCAGCCACTCTGCCCCCCAGACTCTGGAACACCCTTTCTCTGCACGTGCTACCACCTCTTGTCCTAAACTTCTGAAGACCCATCTCTTCAAAAGTTGCCTATAACACTTAACCCTTTGCTCCAATCGAGCTTGTCTCCCCTGATATATATATATATATATATATATATATATCTTTCTCTAGTGTCAAATGTATGATGTCCTTGGGTGTTTTGAAAGTCATTCTGAAATAAAATGTACTACTACAGCTACTACTACAACTACTACAAGTACGTAAGAGAACGTGCTTTACAGCTGACAGGACACAGTGGGTGATGCAGTGCTTCCATAAATAAAGCACAAGTCTGGCTCCACTGAAGAGTATACTGCAAACACAATATGCACACATGCATGTTGTATGCAGAAGGAATTAGGCACAGAGAAACTAACATCTGGCAAAAACACTTTGTTCTTTGTGACATTAAACATAACATCGAGATGTGGGGACTTTGCACTATATGTATTCATGATGGGCATTTACTGAATTCTGAACAAATGCATCGACACTTATGATTCTAGTAAACAGGACAGTAGGCTACAATATGTCTTCGCCATTAACAGCATGTGGCTGTGTGGTGCTTTGTGACAACGACCAGAAATATCGAGTGTGTAAATGCATGGGGAATTAATACATCCATAACAAGTGCATTGTCTACTTACGATTCCAGTAAACAGGATAGCACTCTCTATCTTTGACATCAACCTCATAGAGTCCACCGCGGACGCACACCGCCTCTATGCCCAGTTTTACGTCGCCAAGATCGGCCTCATCCGAGAAAACAGGTAAGGAGTAGATGGAGCCCCGGTCTCCATGCACGCCGCCCGTTTTGGTCTCCGCCGGTCCATCTCTCTCCACTCCATTAAGTGCTCCTTTGCCCTCCACTCCATTAGAGTGCTCATCCTCGCCGACCTGCTGCTCTGCGACGGACGGGCACTTGTCAGCGGCGGGGTTCAGCTCGCAGAATTTGCGATACATGAGCTCGATCCGAAGGGAGTCGTGTCCTACAAAGGCCTTCCACGCTTTCTTATCCTCTTTGTAAAACCACCGGACCTCCTCTGGACCCAGCTCTGTGACAACCTCGTTGTAGCGGTGTCTTGAGCTGGTGGACCGCGTCCTCTTCCTGCTCTCAAACAATGGACAGTCGTTACTGGCGTAGGTATCGCTGTAGTCCGGGGATCCGACGTCGAGGTAAGCAGCGGATGGACCGAGACAATCCGACGGGTAAGCCGGGTTCAGGCCCAGCACCAAGCCGTCCTGCGGGCCATGATGTCGGCCGTGCAGCAGAGGCAGGTGCCCGTCCAGTCCAGCTTGGACCGAGGGCATCCCTGCCTGCGTGTCCCCCATTACGTCCTCATAACAGCACAAAAACACATCGTTTCCCAAGTCCCAGTCCCCATTGTTGTTATTGCTACTACTGACACTGATCGCTGAATCTGTGTGATCGCTGTCCAGGTTCTGGTCCAATGCGGAGGTCTGGCTTGTATTAAAACTGTTCATAACTATTTGGGTAGTCCAAGTAATGTTCCCCCCTCCACCTCCCCTCGTCGCTTATTTTTCTCTAAAAATAAACGTCTGCTGCTAAACTAATAAGTACGATGCCACACCAGTCATTTTTCTAGCTATGGAATGTAATTGATAAACAATGACAGCTTCAAACTAGCCTCTCATTGACTGCACTGGAAGGCTATGATCAGCTTGCTAGCTTGCTAACTAATGCTAATCCGGCGGCTAGTACGCGGAGTTCACCGAGTCAGGGCTAGCTTAGCAAATACCCAGCGTTAAAGCAGGAAACCTGCGATGTTCCATTTAACGTAACCGGTTGAGCCACTTTACAAACCCGAATGCCCGTCATACGGTGCCACGTTATGAGCCAACATCTCAATCAAAGTCTTCCCACGGTGTGGAAACGTTCCCATCTCGTTGTCACTGTTGGAATCTCAGCTTCTTTTGTATTTAATAACTCGCCGGGTGTATCCGAGACACTACACTACTGTGCCACTTGCATCACTTACTGCCAGCAGCTGACGCATAGATCACAGGATACCCGACGTGAACGCGCACGTAGAAATTGCGCGAAGTTTACAAGACTGTTTAGTTAGTATATGCGCTTCCCATTTCTCTCACTAGATGGAGACAGACACCTATTTTAGATGTAAAATAGGATAATCCAATCCA
>JAODVN010000015.1:1391416-1402917 GCA_025434125.1 Chologaster cornuta
AGTCTAACATCGAGGTACAGTCGTTTCTACACGATTACAATGCTCCTGAACCATTCAACCCCCGACCTAGTCTGTATGGCGGGCGGATTAATGCTATGAGCTACGTTACACGGCCAGCGACGACGAAACAATTATGTGGATATTACTAGCCTGTATCCATACTGTAACATGAAGTTAGACTATCCTCTAGTCTAGGGCGACCCCACATCATTACAGACAACTTTGCAGATGTAGGCAGCTACTATGGGCTAATTGAATGTGTTGTAGCATCCTCTAGAGGCCTGTTTTTTCCTGTTCTACCTTTCAAGACCATCCATCCATCCATCCATCTACATCCGCTTATCCAGAGTCGGGTCACGGGGGCAGCAGCTCCAGCAAGGGACCCCAAACCTTCCTTTCCCGAGCAACATACAACAAAAGGGGACAGGATGGTCAAGTGGTCTGGGTGCTGGGGCTTTGGATAAAAGCGCTATATAAATACGCCCATTTACCATTTACCATTTACATCAATGAACAGGCGTCTGCTTTGTGCATATAGAACACATCAGAAAACATCCAATCCATGTAATTAATGAAATCATTTAAATTGGTCAAACCACATTGCAGCATACCCATTACCGCCCACCCTCAGACACACACACACACACGCACTCTTAATAAAGTTGTGATTTCAGTGCCCCAGAATAGCCTCGTATAGCCTGTTCTTTTGAAAGGGACCCTTGCTCCCTTTCGCTCACAAAACACTGGCAGGGCCTCTTTGTTCAAGCGGGACAGAGAGCCCATCATTAGCACTGATTACCGCTGACCAGTTTGACAACCTATTGACTGCTAGAAAGACTATTGCATGTGCTCCCTTGGCTGCCCTTACTTTCATAGAAACGGAAATATTCTGCCACTTTGGCCAATGATTTGAAAGAAATTCCCCCCCCCCCCCCCTCTCTCTCTCTCTCTCTCTCTCTTTCACACACACACACACACACAGTTTCTTTCCCACACGTTGTCCTCGTTGATCGAACATTTATTTATGAACACTGGCAAATTTTTGTTTACATTATAACTTGATATTCTATACTTAAAAATTAACCTACAATTAATTTAACACAAATTGTGTGAATATTGCACGAAATGTTTGCTTTGTTATATGAATATTGCACGAAATGTTTGCTTTGTTATGCCTAATTAAACTACAATAATGGGGAATGAAAGTTGATCTATATTTTTATCTAATTAAACCCAAACGAGCTATAACAATATTGTATTGGTTTTTATTCATCATCTCGGTTAGTGAGCCGACCTATCTCTGACCTCGAGCCGTCAAGCTGCATTACGTGACGCAGAGCATGTTGGCCAATTAAGCCGTCAGGGCAGAAACTAGTGTGCCTTTAAACAAATGAACAGATATGCCTATATTAAAATAGATATATAGCCTATCTGCGACTAATTGCAAAGAGGCGATAACATATTTTGTAGATAAAGTTGGATGAGAGGACAATGTTACCGTTTCGTTGCATTTACTGCAATTACAAAATAAAGGACTAAGATGATTCTCTTGATCGACAATTATTTTATTAAGTTATCTTTACCTTTTTTTTACTGAAACACATACTTACTTAAGCGCACATGCTCAACAGGTTAACCTGTGCACAAGGTAAATATTAAAAACACCAAGCAAATGTAATATGATATTCTAACAGACGAATGCCAATTAAATAAGTAAATAAACATTATTTATAAAACTTTTAAAGTAAAGTAAAAATATCACAGTCTTTTTTTTTTCAACATGAAATACCCACAAAAAAACAGCAGGTTAGACGCGCGAATGTCTTCTCCCTTTTCCTTTTATTCTGTTTATTTACTTTTCGTCTTGAGGCATTGGCTTAATAGTATTCCCGTACAGGGAACAGTGATCATCAATATTGTCCGTCCATATTAAGCTCAGTTATCCACGTGTTGTGAAACGATTTTTGAAGTAGGTCTGAAAGACTCATTCAGTCACTTATCCCTCGTTTTGGCAGCTATAAGAGAACAGTTTGTTTTCTTTAACACAGGCACTAGGACTGCTTCATTAGATTGTCTGTAGAGATCTCCGCGTTGTTTTTCCTATTATCTGGGACTGCTCTGAGCCATTAGATGTCACATTCACTGTCGCTGGAAGTGATGGAGATCGCCGACGTGGCGGCTTTGCTCGACAAACTGGCCTCTGGGCTGGAGGCATTTCCAAGACGGTCCACGGTTCCATCTTCGTCCGCGAGAGACCGAACCGAACCTCCGGATAAAACCTGCTGTTGTAGCCTGCAATGGAAACGAAAAGATACTTATTGTGATCGATTGTTGTTTTCATTTGATATCAAAATGGCTGGATGACCCGATCATGACCTCTGCGCATGTATCGGCTGTTTTACAGGTAAACGTATAAAATAAAACGAAAATGTTTTGGAGTTTGTTGACTGACAAATTGACAAAATATAATGTAGGCTATATTATACATTTTTAGAATATAGACTATATGAATTATGTGATATTACTAAACATTTAGCCTATATGCTATTATTATTTGTGCTTAATTTGCTTGACATTTCCCACGCATTTTTGTTTACATTATGATTTATTCGGAGACAGTATTGTAAACAATATTTTAATTATCCCAAGGCAAGGATATCGTGGATGTGACAATTAAATAGCTAAAATGTCAAATTCCATATAGTCTACATGTTAAACTGTTTTTCCAGGAAAATATATGCCACGTTAGATAGCATTTAGAGGCATGCTGGATTATTTTCTTTAATAATGGCGTAATACTGTGTAGCATAGGCTACGACTATTTATAAAACCTAGTCAACGTAAACAAGAGATGCACAGCCATACCTGTTTTTCGCAGCAGCGGCTCTGTCTCTTTGTCTGCGGTTTTTAAACCAGTTCCCTACTTGTGTGGGTGTAAGTCCTGTAGCTTGTGCAAGCTCTCTCTTTTTACTGGGGTTCGGGTAAGGATCCTGCAAGTACCATTCTCTCAACAAATGCCGGGTTCTTTCCTTGAAGCAGTGGGTTTTCTGTTCTCCATCCCATATTGTTCGGGGTAGCGGGAACTTCTTGCGCACCCGGTATTTGTCCACTGGCCCCAGCGGGCGGCCCCGAAGCTTCTCAGCCTCTTGGTAGTGCGCTTCCAGCCACAGGGCCTGCAGTTTCGTGTGCGACTCTTTGGTGAATTTGTGGTTCTCCAGGATGTGGTAGAGTTCACGGAAATTCCCTGTATGGAAGGCCACGATGGCTCTCGCCCTCAGCACCGATTCATTCTTGTTGAGCACCTCGCAGGCGGCTGGGGCAACGGGCAGAGACCAGAGGAAACGGCCGAGGCGCTCAATGTCCCCGCTCTCCTCCAGAGTCTCGCAAACCCCCGCGACTTGCTGGGGGCTGAAATTCAAGATGGGTAGCTGGAACATGGAGGCTTCTCTTGTTGACCTCCGTCTTTGGCACGCTGGCGCTCCCCCGTGACGGCTAGCCTACCTCGCACTCCACCGGCGCTCGCCCGAATGTCGTATCCAGACCAAATGGCAATCCAAAAGTTTAGTTTGCGGATGAAGCGTTAAAAACAGTGCGGAACGACGCCCTCTGGCTGGTTACCGCATCCTCGGATGGTAAACTTGGTATAGGAAGGGGTTGAAAGTACAAGAGGAATAGAACTGGAGCCGAGATGAATTTTGAAGGGGAAAAAGACAGTCAGCCCCTCTACTGATTTTCTATTGGACTTGGCAGATTGGCTGCGTGGTTGCTATGGATGCCCGTCAATCACTGTCAAGTTTACTACCAATCGCGTCGAACGCAGCGCGGAGAGATTTCAGCACCTCCCCACGCTCAACAGCGCTTTTTAAAAACGTAAACATTTTGACCTTTGCTTTCTATCTTGAGACGTTTAGTTGCCCTCTGTGTTTTCCCAACATTCTCTCTATTGTTGGAGCCAGTCCTAAAAACACAACGGCTCTCCTACAAAATGAAGTGCCTATCGTTCAGGCTGAAACGCTTTTTTTTTTTTTTACACCAAAGCCGTCAATCATTGCAGCCTCGTGTGGCTAGTGTAAAAAATAAATAAATAAATAAAAATGTATTAATAACCAACTACACAAACAAATGTTAGCTGCTATCCGATTTTCAGATATGAAAGAGAAAAAAAAGCATATCGACGTTTATATTTTTGAGAATGTAGTCTATTATATTATGTAAAAAAAGATGTGGTTATAAATAAAATAGGCTACTTTAACAAATAGGCCTACATTTGTCATTAGACCTGATAGGCTTTGTATTTTCATACAGGATTTTGAAGGCTAAAAACTCATCATAAAGGAGGCCATTATGTGGCCAAACGCCGACAAGACGTGCAGCCGTTGTTGGGCCAATGTTAGGACTATGTTTATGTAGAGAGTTATCATGCATCTGCCAGTATACCCGGGCTTAACATCAACCACGCTGCGTGTTGTGCACGGGCTGATTTAGTAAATAAGAGGGCGGATAAATAGCGCAGATGGTTTGAAGTGTCGGGTCAGATTATTTCATGGCTGGATACAGTGGTACAGTTCATTCCGTTCGCCTGATATGATTTTCACATATCCCCCCACCCACCCACACCCCCCCCTCTCTCTCCGTCTGTCTCTCTCAGGCACTCACTCTCACGGGCGCACGCATTTAAACTGAAGACCCTTTGGGCTCTTTTTGCATGAATTATGCTTTTGACGCAGCGTTATTAAATGCCTTCTGTGATGGAAGCTGTTCACAGAGATGCATATATATACGAATTCAAGATATCGATTTGGTTATTGTTTTGATGTTCTTATCAATCGTCCGTTTTTCAAACGTCTGACAAAAAGCAAGACAAAACGAGTCTCGGCATTTCATCTTCAAGAAATTGCACGATATATCGGATAGTTTGGCTGCGAAAAGGATAGGTTAGACCGTAAACCAATTACAGTTAGAATATAATTGCAGGTGCGGTTATAGGCAAACATATATAAGATATATATAGGTTTGGTACCGATCAAATCTCCAACAGCAAGCAGCAGAGAAGCAGCAGGCCTTTATGTGAGGATGAGTGACAAGGGGATGTTTTGAAATATTTAAATAGTCGCGTAAATATTTTATTCAGGGGCATAGCCCGACCTAAATTTGTACACGGATCGCTACTTTTTCTAGGAAGGGAGCATTAATAAAGCATAGAGTAACTTGGGATATATCTTAAACGGAAATCTGTAAATAACAACTATGTATGCAACATAGCCTATGCGTTAAAAACGGAATACATTTTAAGGATGAATAAGGAAAGAGGTTGGTGTGGAAAATGTCCTTACAGTGTGTAGACAGAACATGTAACTTATTCTTAATTCACACTATCGCCAGATAATGCGCATGCAGGCCTATAGCTCATGCCTCGGTGACATGGGCCAGTAAAGGCCTATCCTGACACAATTATCTCCAGTTGTCCTCTGTGGCCAAGGCAGACAGTGGATGTCATTCAAAGAGTCAATGTCTTTTTTCAATGTCTCATTTCTTTCACAGATCTCATGTCACTCAGTCTTCCGCAACAAACAAACACTAGATGTTGCTGCTTTTCAACATTACTTTGTTTTTATTTGACGCTTTTTTGAGCATGATTCAAAAACACTCCATATTGAACTTTTACGGAATTAACTAAGTCCTGACGAATTTTTGATAAATGCCGTAAGACCAAGTGACTCAACAAAACATATTAAAAGCCTATGGGTTTTGAGAAAACATCAAAATTGTGTAACTGCAAAACTGCCCAAAAATTGCAAATTTTGTCAAAATAGTGTAACTGCAACAATGTACACAAATGTACAAATGTACACAAATCAAAGTCAATATTACTTGTTTGCTTGTGCTCTGGCCCACCGAGAGACAACACAATAATCTCCACAAAACCAACCCATTCATATAAAATCACAAAACACCAAATCTGATTTAAACTATATAGCCTATAAACACAGTTGGGTGAATTAGACTGACATTCTTATTAAAATGCACATAAATAACAGAGCAAATTGGAATTCACTCGAATGGAAAAAATGATAGACCTTTCAATCACAAACATATATATGGTGGAAATATAGACAACACTATCAATCCCAAACTTATAAACATAATAGAGACATTTAAGAGGAAGACTGCTCGAAATAATAGCATACATTTTCTCCATCTTTAGACCTACATTATTTTGCGTTATCATTGTGATTAGCATATAAACTATCTGTTTGTGGCCAATGGCTCTGGGCAGCAGAGGGTGAAAGCACGGGGAGCAGTTACGGCGTGAGCCCGCTGACAATGACCCAGATTTCCTGGGTCCACTGCAGCAGGCCAGACCATATACTGTAGCTGTCACTAACAGCCACGTAGAACCACATTTGGTTACCGTTCTTGTTTCCAGCTACATACAACCACCCCTCCTCATCTGCAAATAATTTCTGATGCCAATTTGAGGCGTTAAGTATCTCCTTTTCCCATAACTAAATTAAACCTATATGTAAAATGTAACATCTTGACATATATAGTAATATATGTTACTGAGTGGTATAGGCCTATGTGTCATTGTGTTGAAAAGATGAGGCCACATTTCAGATGTCTGTGTGGGTTCAGCCATTATAGCCTGGCAATTTGTTTTTCATCCTTCAATGCCAAGTGTCATCTTCACCAAACTGCTTCATCGTAAACTCAGAACAACTTTGCAATTAAGATATCATGACATCAGCACTTCCTTGCATGATATGGGATTTTAAACCAGCAGCATACATGGCTGGTTGAAAATAATTAATATCCCTGACTTTACAGTTACACAGGGCTTAAGGCAAGACCTCTAAGAGCTATATTCAGCACTGTTTGGGGCAGCGCTAGCTCTCGACACTGCCGTTAATCTGTGGATTTATGGTAACAGAGAAGACTTCTTATCGGGTGATTTATCGGGTGAGTCGTCCAGTGTGCGTAATCCATCGTGTCTCGGTCACACAGCCCGGCAGACATGGGTGGATGAAGGTGCTGCTAGGATCGGGGATGGGGAACGCCCAATACACGCCCATTACGCCCCCTGACACTCCCCCGAGGCTTTTGTTTCTTAGGACTGAGACGCTGCACAGGCAAAGCTGTTATTAAAATCATAACACGTGACATTTGACCTCATAATCGCCAAAGATAATTAATCTACTATGTCATACTAAAGGCATTTCTTCCCCACAATGGTTTGTGCTTTGAAATTTAAATCAGTGCTGAATATTCATACCGTGTTGTATTTGTAACAATGCTGCTGTAGGGAGCACCATAGTCCAAAGCATACTCACACAGTGAATGGGAAATACAATTTCAGAATTTGAGAAGAGCAGATCTGGAAATAGCCATAACACTATACATTAGAGGAGATTGTTCACATCCTCTGCTGCTCATGTGAGATTAGCTCTGCTCCTCCACCACCTGTGATTTGTTAGGAGTATATATTTATACCACTGCATGGAATCCTGTTGATTCCAGCACCTTAAGTGAGATCTTAACACTTGGCTAAAAATTCTCCTTTGTTTTCTACTGCAGGTTATGAAGTTAAGGGAGTTATGTGTCTGCTGGTTGGCTTACACACAAACCATACTGTGAAGAAAAAAAAAAAAAGAAAAAAAAAAACAGCCATTAGAACGATCTCTGAAACCCACCTGGTTCCTATTTAGAAGGAGCATTTTTACATATGGAGATATAGAGTGCATGTGATTATTGCTTTCATTCCCCTCTTGAATTCAGTCAAGTTCTGGCCAGATAAAGAGCTTTATGAAACTGGGAGAGGACGCAATGTCCTCTGTCTGTGTATTGTGTGCGTGTGTGCGTGGATGTGTGTGCCCATGTGTACGTGTGTGTGTTTTATGCCTTTGTCTGTGTGAAAGAACAGAGAAAAAAGAAAACAGACTGCAATTGATTAATTATACGTCTTTCCTATAGGGTACAGTACAGGGCTACATACTGCAATGAAGAAAAAGCACAAACGCACAAACGCATAAGATGTGAGCTTTAGAGCCTTTGACACACATTCAAGTAAATAACATCACTGATCACAGCCCTTTGAAAATAAATATATATATTACTGTATGTACATGAAAGTGTTTTCTGTGACTATTTTCTGGGGTGTTTGGGAGATTCTGATCAGAAGACAATAATATTAGTAAAATTTACTGGAAATACTTAAAATAATGCTTTATTATTTTCATTTATTATTAGTCAATGAAAATAGTTAATTATTTATTCAGCATTTGAGCAGAATTGATTTGCAGATTAAATTAGTTATTAGTCAAATATTTTACTGTAATTCCAATTGCACCGCAGTATAAAGAGCATGATGACTCTATGCGCATCCGTGAAATACATTTTGCAATGGTAAATATCCACTCAGCAGCACTAAGGAACACAATCTCAACGGCGGGGAGGAAAGCACAATGGCATTGGTGGACTGACTAGAAAAAGCTTTATTTCAGCTCAAATCTCCATTTGCTTCCTGCATTTACTGACAAGCACATACATTTCAAAAGAAATTTTCTAACAGATAAAACAATTGTAGATTTTGTAAATTCACACCATATACGGATATAACAACGGCTGATCAGCAATGGCACAGGTGAGAACAATGGATAATCACTAATTCGGCCCTATAGTCTTTTTAAAATCCTCCACCAGTTTCGAGTGGTTTTCCTCCACCTGGAGAGTGGGGTTAGCCCATTGCAAGGTGACATTGCATGCTAGCAGAAGAATCCCTCAAGTCCCAAATGCGTGTCTGTGTTCCTCTAACCCTCACTGGTGGACAGAGTGTAGTTCACCAGTGGAGTATTTTAATCAGGCGAAGTGTCCCCCCCTAACCCCCCCACCCGTCAGAAGATCTTGACGACATCCGAAGGTGACAGGAGTCAGACCTAATCACGGTCAGGAGGTCCTGTGGAGCCAGGGAGCTGTACGTGATGCGCGAGGCAGGCCACAGGTCACAGCTCCCAGCTCTCACCTACACTTCACATTGTCTAAGAGGCTACGGTCCTCCCGGTCCTTGTGTGTGCACGCACACACACACACACACATACACACACGCGCACACACACACACGCGCGCACACACACAGTCAATAAACGTCTCCTATAGCAACAGACCTTGCTCTTTTCGCTGCAGTATCACACTTTTTCAATGGTGACCTTTAGCCACTGACATTCTTCACAAAGTGTAGGATTATGCAGAGATTGTAAACGGGAAGACTCCATTACAAAGTTACACAAATTACATACATGTCGTATGATACATTGCATCTCTTACAGTATATTAATTACATATAGCTGGCTTAAATACTGTGGCAATGTATTCTGTACCAATTGTAGCCTATATATGTTAATTCTCGTCAAATGTTGGTGTCTGTCGTATGGCAGTATGACCGCGACAAGAGGAATATAAAAACAAGGGCCTCAGTTGTGTCCATTAGCTCTGGTGAGTGATTCATAACAAGCTCTAGTAGTGCCGTGACTTCACCCCGAGCTCAGACTCACGTCTTAGTAAGTGCCACATTCATTACTACCTTACACTCTGGAGACAGCACACTTACACAACCAAAAAGCCTCCCTTAATTAGATTAGCCCTGCATAAAATGGATCTGTTTTCCAGAAATACGCTAGTCGGAAGAGTGATCTGGGATTCTCCACAGTGAATTGTGTATTTGGGATGCAACAGGCAGTATACACCTCAGTGGCACATATTGCAACAATATCAAGCTAATTGTTATTTGCTAGTAAGATATAAGATCTGATTCATCTGGTTGGCGAATGCCCAGAAGGGACGTTGCACGATTGCTTAGACAACTCTGTTAAAACAAATGTTTTTCTTCTATGTGGTCCAAATCAGTGTCAATTAATGCTTTTTGGCATAGCTTGGGAGCTAAATAGACTAATTTAGCGTGATAATAAATAAAAATAACAGAGACTTTGCAGAATGTGAATAGTCTACATGTAAAACAGTTTCACCACTGTTTAACATTTGGTTTCTAGGTCACAGCCGTTTGTCGTTACTGAGTTGTCACTCAAGCCATTGCCGGATATGATGTCATAAGGACATACAATTTCTTTTTATTTTGATTGACTTGCAACATGTAGGCTACATGCAAAACTGCAGCAGATACTGCACATAATTAAATACAGACTGAACAATCAATATTATTTTTATATGCAGGTTTCGTTAATCAATTAAAACACTGCTTCTGAACTGTGTTTTCGGGATGGCTTCCGTCAAATGCCATTCTGTCCAAGTTTATTAGGATGAAGGAGCTTGTCCAGGTACTGTATAGGAATGGGGATGGAAGAGCTGACAAGCTGCGATTATAAAGCCAAAGTCTTTATAGGCAAGTCTTGCCGCTCGCAGCCATCTTTGAAACGCCCCGGGCAGTTATTTAGGAGGTATAAGCAGGTGGCTTACGTCAGTGCAACCACATGATTGGTTAAATAGGTTAATGCCAGGCAGTTATAAAGCAAACGATTGGCTCTTTTATATTGTTATGTGTTATTATTTGGAAATTTTCCTCCAACTTCATTTGCGTTTCATAATTATCCCATAGAGCTCCATTCAACATTCTCTAAGTGGCATGTCTCTTCTAGATGGTGTTTCTGACCAAGCATACTGGTTTACTGCACCAAGAGGATGACAGCTTTGACAGAGAACGATAAACGTACGGAAGCATAAGTGCACGTGTCATTAGCAGGACCCTGCTGTATGCTGCGATTCCAAACACAGCTGATAGAGTTGAGGGTCATCTAGTTTTTGCCGCTTACATGCACTCCACTATTTATCCGCGGGAAGCCCTCTCGGTGCACAACATGGCATCTGTAGTCAGGTGTTCCAAGGACAAGGCCCCGCTGAAGCGTCAGAGCCCTTGAACGTATAAATGAAGCAATTTCTCACATCCCTGTTGTCCCTAAATGCACAGTAAATATAGCCTCTCTGTCTATTTCTTAGATTGGCACATTCCTGTTTTTTTTGTTGTTTTTTTACTCACAATAGACTTTGCATTCAGAAAAGCAATAATACATGCCCTTGCCAGCTACAGCAACTAACAAAAAGTTTTCTACATTTTAAATGCAGTAACTCCATTTACATTTTACATACATATTTGGTGTTTTTTCTAATATTCATATTAACATTGATTTTTTTTAAAGGTATAATAATCATTTTAGAGAAAACTTTTTTATATTTTAACTCGATCGAAACAACCACCTCTCCCTTCCGTGCCATTGGGTGATCCCTCAGACCCTCTGCGCACACATTGGAAACGCATTGAAAAGGCTATAGGATATTGTTGTGCATTTTTTATGTTCCTATGTGTGGAGCTAGGGCTGTGTGGAAGTGTGTTTTTATTCAGCACACAGAGAACAGCAAGATGGCGAGCATTACATTTTAAGGCACATTGTTCAGGTAGGTCTCCTGCCATAGAAGATTACATTATTTCACAAAAT
>JAODVN010000015.1:1603663-1614351 GCA_025434125.1 Chologaster cornuta
TCTCTCTTATACATTTTAAAGGAGTCCCAAGAGCACTAAATATGCGTTATTGTTGTTATTTTACTATCTTTAAAATGCAGTACTGTATACCAAACTACGGTTTTGCTCTACAGTATTGAAATATGGGTATGGATGGCTACTTTTTGTTTTTATTTTACATTAGAGAGTAGTTACCTTTAACGTGCTGTCTTGTTTTTTCTTGGAATCATTCATATTTAAGTGTAATCTAATGTGCAGATTGCATGACCAATGACCCTCACGTATTGTATTGTTATTCCCAGCTCAGTCCACCAAGTACTTACCCAGTAGTTAACCAGTATGTACTGGGTGGTAATGTAAAGGGGTTCCTAGTCTTATGACCTTTTCCTTTAGCCTAATTAATCTTAAAATAGTTTTTTTTTAAATGAGAAATACTAAAACAATATGCATTTTCTGAATAACTATATCAGGTGCTCATTGTATCTGAATAGTGTGTCAGATATTTTAATTGTGTTTTTATGTTCCAATAATTTTATATTTTGAATTTCCTATGTGGTGGATTGAGTGTAGATTTCTTAAAAGTTACTTTCCATTTAAATCTCCACAGGTTGCAAAGACTGGTCGAAGAGCTCGCCTTGCGGCAGACCAAGCGTCCTTTGAGGAGTCCCGTCATATAAGGAAGTCCTCCTCGTCTACGGGAGAGGTATGGCATTGTCAAATCATTAAACGCTGTGATTATTATTTCACCTTATAGCTAGCTCCTTATCCAGATACATTTTGCCTTCTGTCTCATGCATGATTCCAAGGATGAGGAGGAGGTAGGTGGCATTCCATTAATGATTGTGCATGGATTGTGCTGCATAAGATAAGGAGCAAAACTTTATACCTTTTAACAGTGTCTGGGATTTTATTTGAACTGGTTTATTATTGTAATTATCGTAGACTATTTAGTTGAGCTCCTTAGATATGTCTTCGGAGCCAATCTTCTAAGGTTGTTTAAAGACAGCACACAAAATATTAGCATCTCCCAATAGCTCCTAAGTTTACCTCTTAAAGTTAATTTATATAATGTGTACCTTCAATTTCAGTATTGACATGTTTTGGCTTTAGGTTACTAGATGTAATGTAACATCTTGCCCTTTCCCACTGAATTAATGGAGGCAATATAAGCCATATCAATGCCATATTGCATTAGTGGTATAAAGTTATGAAGGCATATTTTAAGTAGCTGTTTTTTATATAGTAGAGTCCTTTCTAGGGTTGTGATCATTGTTATTTGTATTGTTATTGATGTGCTTTCATAGTCAAAACACATTTTAGGTAACATTATTTTCGCTAATCTACTCACCAGCAAATTAAGACATGAAACCATCAATATCAGGATGGTTGACCGAAAAGTTGTAGGCTAAATTCCCGACATGCCAGAGCGTCTGTCATCATCTTAAGTTAGATGAGTAACCCCTACCTGCTCCTAATACTTTAATATAACGTAAGTATTTCTGGAGAAAGTGTTGCTATTTGAAATTGATCAAAACAAAATCACCTCTCCCTTCAATGTCAGAGTGATCCTGCAGAAGATCTGCCACACACTGGAAATGTTCTGAAGACTAGGACAGAGATCTTCAACATGGGGTCCATAGAGTTACTGCAGGGGTCTACCAAATTATTTGTTCCCAAACTTTTTTCCCACAAAAAATGTTAATATTTGCACACAGTAATCCTTTAGTATTGCATACTGTACACCATTACACGTTGATGTGTCCACCCTACACATAATTTTTATCACGTTTGAATAAGCAATAGCCTAACATGTATACGATTTGTATGGGGTTTCTATCAGCCAAGGGGTTGACGTTGAAGCTCTCTGATTTTGTTGCTAAGATATTGTGAAGAGATATTTGGTTAATAAAAAATAAAATATTATTATCTTACTATTGCTTTTAATAACTATGTTGCTTGAAAAGTGTCTGCTAAATGAACTACCTTGTTTTTTTTTTAGATTCCACTGTTACATTTATTTGTTAAGGGATATCTTATCTACTTGTAAGACAATGAGTGCATTTGTTCTAAATAAATAGGCCTAGGGTATTTGTGACACTAGTATTGACATGCATGGTTACAGTTTTGATATCCCTTGCATTGGCAAATGGAAAAAACATCCAACATTCCTACAACATAAATTCCAGCAATGCTTTTGCTGTAGGCTAATCTTCCCAAATTAGGCCAACTTCCCTACTGTACGATCACTATTCTCGTGGCCTCTCTGACCTGCTCTGTGCATGTAATGCATTTTTCCAGAGTGTCGTGTGACTACTGGGTTTATTTGCAGTCCATGTTGATCAACCCTGGCCTCTTCTTCCTAAAATACCCAGATGATTGGTCAAATTCTTGACATCCTTTTAAACAAAGTATAAAATGCTTTCATGAATGTCACCAGTGCTTCGCACCAGAGACCATCAGTAAATCCTAAATTAGAAAACATGAGAACTGAGGTAATGTCATAAACAGTCATAACCGTTCTACTAGGACTCTGACGTTCATATTTGGTCACAGACCGCTGTAGAATTGTTTTGCTAGTTTGGATACTATTTGGAGTCATGACTTCATATTACTACCATTGTTAAAAAACGAGTTTAATGACCTGAGCTGTTCAGCATACTTCTTTTTGTCTTTTGTTATAATTGTTAATGGTAAAGCTGTAAATCTGTAGTAGTTTTAAACAACATAATGACATCAAGGCATAATGTTGAAAATATTTGCAATATTTGCTGGAACGTTGCAATTGCCATTCATTCAGTCTTCCCTTTGGTCAAGTATAAGAAGCAATCACTACTAATGAAAGTACTTATTCGGCTTTTGTTCTGGTTAATAGCATATTTAGTAGAGCATAGTAGCACTGCCTAATGCTGACATTCAGATTTATGAATAGGTTTGTTGAAGGAACCAGCCATGAAAGATTATTTCCTCTTTCATATTGAACGAAGGAAATTCTTCCTTGGCTCTTTGTCCTCTGCAGACCCAATTTGGTAATGAGAAATGCAGTGCTTTTTTTCAATTCATTTGTCTAGTAGCCCTCTCTGGTGTGCTCTTAGGAATTCATTCATTCAAGTGCTGGTCTCAGGGTCGCGGTCTCAGGACCAGAATCCAAATTCAATTGACTATTTTCAGTACTATTTTCAGAATCAAAGAATGAGAAGGAGATGGTATTTTTTTTCTTCTTCCTAATTCTCCGATGCTATTTTAGGTCAGAATTGCAGCCCACCTCCCGGTAGTTCCCACACTCTGCTCCATATGTCCGGGCTGTGAGATTGGGCAGCATTGCAAAGCACCATAAACAAAACAATGGTCTGCATATAGACGACTCATACCAGTCACTGGTGTTTACACTACCAATGTTTCTATTGTCAGCCTGCAACAATGTGTTTTGGTCCACTTTGTGTGGCAGGGCAGAAGGGGGTGCTGTGTTTCGGCTTTGGCTTTGAAGTTTTCGCACACAAGAGCACGAGAAGCTTCTCGCGCTGCTGTGCAATTCCGTCGCTTCATTGTCATTCTCTGTCAGGAGAATGACAATGATTACATTACCCTTCTACCATGAGCGGTACTCCCGTTTAGTGTTAGGGTTTTTAGAGGGATGTGCTTTTGGACTCTTTTAGTTGAGAGTGCTCTCTGCTTCTGTCATTGCTGTTTAAAAGTTTTTTATAAGGACAGGGTTCCCACTGGTCATGGAATATCATGGAATTGGAACAAATCCATTCCAGACATGGAGTATCAGGGAATTTGCAGCATGTTTACATTTTACTTGCCATTCATCAAAAAGTTACTGGACGTGGTATAACATTTCGAAACATTTTAATAAGTCTTGAAATGATTGGTCTGAATGTACATTCTTTCTGGGCTCTTTGTTCTCTGCAGACCCTGAATGTACATGTACCTGAATGAATGTACAATGCTACTATTGGTATATTGCTACTATTGAGTATAATATAATCACATTTGTTTTTAGTTTATTTATGATTGCCATGCTGGCTTTTACACATAAATTGTTCTGGTGGCATGTTTTTTTGTTAATTATGTCATGGAAATGTAGATTTTTTTGTCAGGGAAAAGTCAGAGAATTTGACCCTGGAGTGGGAACCCTGTAAGAATGATCATTCACACCTTTTTCTAATTTAGCTTCAGTCTATAATACTGAGTACTAATTGCATTGTTTAATTTAAAGAAAATGTCACTTATTTGTCTCTTTGCTTACCTCTTCTTTTCAGGGACCTCCTAAACCAGCCCGGAGACAAGGAGGCTGGGCAGAGGAAAGCTCCGGATCAGCCTCTTCCAAGTGAGTATCTTTTTCCTTGGGCCTACTATCATCAGCTGCTCCGTGACTCTGCTTGGCACCCACAGGGGCTACGACCGGGAGCCCCGATCCCTGTGTTTTGTGTTTATTTATGAACTTCTCATGCTGTTGGTGAATGAGCTTATTTATCAGCGCATACTTGACACTCGGGCTGTGAATCAACAAGGTTAGAGGGAGCCTGTCTGAGCAGCCAACTCTCCATTCGTCTTCATCTGTGAGCGAGGCTGTAATTGACGCGGTTAATGCATCAACCACAGGAGGGCAGTGTTTGTCAGCGAGCCACTTCATCATAAGCCTCTTAATCACCCCGTGCCACTGTTGTCTGCTCTTTGCCAGGAAAAAATGACACATGGCATTCTTGGAATATTTGAAACATATGGATTTAATCTTTGTACAGTAACTTGCAAATATTAGCAGTGCCTTGCTTGCTGTAAGAAAGCCTATCACATCACATTGTGATATTACAAATAGGTCTTTGTTTTCTCCACACTATTATTATTCCTATTCTCATGTCTCAGTGGAGGCCAGATAATCGAGAGATGCATAAAGTCATACATTGAAGTCAACAGGCGGAGTGGATTGGCCTTATTTGTGTTGTTTTCTGCACCGCTAGTGCAGAGCACAGGGAACTAGCTTTTAGGCCTCCAAGAGATTGAAATACAGGAGGTGTAAAAGGGTTTTTTGCACATGCATTGATCCTCTCTGAAACAAAGTAAGTAATGGCCCCCCCTGGAACCGGCAAGGACTTTTCCCTTCAATGTCACCCCTCATGCTCAATCACCGTTGCCCTCCTCCCACTAATCCCAGCGCAGAAATCCCGGGATTTGCCGATCTATCACTCCTAATTGACACTAAATGATCTGTCAGTTTATTGATGAACCTTTGAAGCCGGGTTGTCACAATATATTTTATCCCTAACAACTTTTTCCAGACAGTTTGCCCATGTCTATCGCTTTGCCTTACATGAGTCTTAATCAAGGGGCCTGTAATGTGTCTTAAGTGTCGCTGCCCCCGCCTCCAGACAGGACACTGTCCAAGGGCAGTCAGATGGGCTCCCTCAGCCCCGGCCTGCCCCGGCCTGGCTCTAGAACATTCACAGCTGGGGAAATGTGTATTGTGTAAATGGAAGCAGTGGTTATTGGTTCAGGATATGTTTGTGAATATTTGTTTTGTTCCTATTTCTTTCTTGCTGTATGGGTTTGTCTTTCACATCTATGCATTTGAGAAAAAATGGCAAAAATAAATATACATTTTCTGCTTAAATTCCAGTTTCATGGATTTCAGCGTAATTTAATCCATTTGAATATGTGTGGGTTTGAATTGCTTTTAAACAATATTTCAGGTTAATACATTTGCTTTTCTAAATATCTTTCTCAACAGAGAAAGCTGAGTTTGGACTAGGGATGGCAGCGACATGGTACTGAGACCGGAAATCCTGATTTAAGATACTGACTTAAATAGCTGGATCGGTATTGGGCTAATCCAATTCAATAAATTTACATGCGTAGGTCTACTGTCAAGCATCAGCCATGTCTAACCTACCCAGGCCACACTATCAGCACCAGGTTTATAAAATGCAATGTAAAGTCGTAAAATACAGATTGGCTGTCATTGACTTTGCAACCTAACTTTAAACCGAATTTAACACTGGAATTGGATCAGTACTCGGTATTGGCCGATACCCAAAGTGTCGGTATCTGTATCGGTATCGGGACTGAAAAAAATGGATTGTGCCATCCCCAGTGCAGACACAGGCCTACAATAAAGAATATAGTGAGGAACTCTAAAACTAATACTTTAACATTAGACCCTGAAATATTATTAAAATTAATAAGCCTTATTTATTTACTTATTTATTTCCTTTTTTATGTTTGATTATTTGTTTGATTATTTTTAAAGGGTAATAGAGGGAAATACAATTTAGATCGATTCCATTAATATCCAGTAGAGGGCACTAGTCAACCAGGTAAATAGAAATCACATAACACAAATTACTGGGAGATTAATAGAAATGTTTTTCTGACACCAAATAATCTCAGTTTTTTCTTTTTATTTGTAATCAAAGTATTACCTCTGTTAGACATATTGAGGTTATTTCTGTCTTCCTTTGACTAATTATGTGAGTTCTATTTTTAGTCAAATTGTGTGTGTTCTAAATAATACTGTGATGTATGAAAGCTTCCTGATTCATGCTGCGCTGGGTAAGTGGAGAGGCCCAAACATAGCTCAGAGACAGTGTGACTCCAGGCCAAGAAACCACATCTTACTGTGAACCCCTAATGTGCATAATCACTATTGCTATTATTATATACAACATGTTAATTATAGACCATAGGCTATATTAACAATATAGTTGTCAGGATTTTTCCAGAAATTAAACAGTTTATTCAGTGCTAGTCTATATGTGTAGTTTTGGTTCTTTGTCTAATGACTGTGTTTTCTCTTGGTGCTTAGATCAAGAAAACCTGCAGCTGAGGACCTGGAAGAGTAAGTTGTATGTTTTATTAAGCTTTCCTTTGCTCCGTGATTGGATTAAATTAGATTTATTATTTTCCACATTGTATAAAAATGTGACCAATTTAAATGTTCTGTTTGTTTATTCAACTGCAAAGCGGAAATGGGGCAGTGCTTATAGGCTGTCCTTGATTTTGACTAAACCTCGCTTTCCAAGAACAATCCCTTAACATGATTAAAAAGAACAGCGTGACTGACTTGTCATCACTTTTATTGCCATTCAGGAGCCAAGTTTTCCTGTTTTTCTGGCTTTCTCCCGCTACATTTACATTCTAGAACAGACCAACTTCATGGTTGAGAGGCCATTGAGGACATAGTGCTCTTTGCTGTACTCATCACAGCTGAGCCTAGCGCATTGCTTGAAACACAGGCTGTGCGGCAGAAAAGTTTCTGAAATTGGGCTTCCATCACAATTCTCTGATCCCAGTGACAGTCCAGGTAATTGTCGCTAGAGGCGATCTTGTCTAAAGCTGCCAAGCCATAAAAACCCAGACTGAGCATCCCGTGTCCCATATGGGGCATATAAAGCTTTGGCAGAAACTAGGTGTAGGCCCAGTCAGCCTGTGATCAACAAAGCAAGAATGGTATCAGTCTTAAGAGAGAGAATACAGGGGAAAGTCTGTCATCAAATCAAAGATGATGACCTCACCATCGGGCAGCCTATTGAAAGCGTTTGATAATTCATGCTGTTACGCTTCTTGTTTCTGCAGCCGTCGTCTGCAACCGCAAACTCCCCAGGGCTCCGATGATGAAGGAGGTGAGCGCACCCTCGCGGACCCCCGTTTCCCAGATCTCTCCTTGCAGCCGAAGCGGAGCCCGTCCCGTCCCTCACATTCATCCTGTGGAAGTAGATCTGATAAGCTGCCAGTCACATCATTGCTTTTCACTGACACTGCCCACATTATTCCTCTCTGTGTGAAACCCGTACGCTGGAAATTTCACCGCATAATGTGAGTCAGGGTCTATAAGCAGAGCACACAGTCAGCCTGTGTGGAAGTGACACGTGAATATGTTGGTTTGATAAGGTTACAGTAACCTCCCCTGCACTCACTCAAGTCCCACAAAGTCCAAAGCAGTATTCAGTGAACCCCCCTTGCTCAACCAACGGGCTGAATGGTGGCAGGTTCTAAGCGGGCACCCCAGCCTGCAAAACGGCAGTCACACTAACACACACACAGTGTCCAGACAGGCAGGCAGCATGGAATGTGGATGGAGTAAAAGCGTTGCTGCTTTCACCATGTCACCTCAGGGTCCAGCTGCCCACATCACAAACAATGTCAGGATAGCGATGGGAAACTTCAACAAAGAACTTCCAAGGTTAATTGTTCCATTTTTCCCAGCAAAGCAGCGGGGGAAATAACGGCAACATTGCCTTAAAGATAGGCGTGTAGCACACCCTCGCTGCTCAGATGTCAGTATTGAAAGACCTTCACACAAAGCAATAGCATTGCCATAGTTACAGTTAGCATCAATGCTTTTGGTTGTATATCCTCGTATTAAATCCGTCCATATGATTCAGCACATTTGGCTGTAATCTGCCTTGTAGAGAACAGAACTGCTGGCTCTACATGTACAGTGTTGTTACATATTGGACTAATAGCTTTCACATTTACCATAACTTTAATTAGGCTATATTGATGTTATTTACAATTTAAAAAAGGCCTCAAATAATCATCCTCTAATAGTGTTTTGACCTCATAACACTTATTCATATTATTAGAAATAACATGTTCTATTATTTGACATTTGTTAAATGAAACAAATAATATATTGCATGTATTATTTGGGAAATAAGGGATATTTCTATATGTAATAATTAATAATTACAACCAGTATTATGGTCTTTTTATTCTTCTTAGAGACAACAACTTCAGTTATTTCCAAACAATTTAGCAGGCTTGTTAGCAAGCAATGACAATAGTATTGACTAATTGTCAATGCTTTCTCATTGGCACACCTAAATCCTTTGCAGCCATAATGAAGCCTATTAGCTGCAGCTGTGTTTTCCCCGCTATGACATATCAGTGAAAATAATCCAAATCTGATTTAGTCAAAATAACTATTGATCTGCATGGTTATATATGATCACATATATAAATATATTCAATTCCAAAAACTTTATTATCTATCACACAGTGATAGAACATTTTCTTAGGGTTAGGGCTCAGAAAAGACACATTACTGTATAACACACACGGGAAATAATACAAATAGCATTAAAAACAAACAATCCATAAATAAATGTTGCTGGTGTGCAGATCAGTATTTAAAAGGTGTCTTATTCTTCTAATAATATTCTTATTAATATTCTTATATATTTATTGCACTTGCTAGTGTAGCTGGCTAGAAGAAAAGCCCAGAAGAATGAGGACAATATTGTGGCTCTTTCTCTGAAAATGCTGCTAGGAAGATTATCACTGTGTAGAGCGGGACGTCTTAATATAAGGCCGCAGGCAGGGGCATTGGAAATTACAGTGCTGAGGGGTTAGTGAGATAGCCCCTGCTATCTTGATTGTGTCCCCTACCCTTATCCCTTATGTCCACTGGCTACAAGAACAGAGAGGGAGAGAGAGCAGGCTAACCCAGTCCCTTGCTCCCCAACGGCTGACCCCTCCGCCCGTGGCCTGCCACTTAAAATAGCAGCACGATCACAAACACACTCATCCGTTTCATGTCTTTCTCCTTTGCTTAGTTTGTGATCTGTTGAATATGGTCCCATAAGGCTTTCAGTGGCACTCTGTGGCTAGGCAATCGTTTGACCCCCCCCTGCCTAGATTACAGAGGGCGCTCGGTGATGCGGAGAGATGTGTCCCGTGTGTCGTGGAAGACGGAGGGACGGCGCGCGCGTGCCGATAGCGTGTCTACATGCCGGGCAAATTATCTTCTTTTGATATTGACATGCTTCAGCAGGAAAGCTGGACGGCCGGCGTGTAACAAGCATACGCTCGGCCCGCTCGCTGCCAAGGCAACCTTGAGAACAAAGTCTGTGTAGTATGTCATGTGTGCCAGCCACGGTGAGGAGAGACGGCTTCCTTATGATACACCTGCTTTCTTCATCTCCGGATGGTAAACACGGCTTGCCAGCATCGGCAATTGTTCCCTTATTACCCCGCTTTGCATAGCATCATGTATATGGCTGTCTGCCTCCCCATTGGACTCCTGTAGCTTTGTGTTGATAGTGCATTATTGGCTGGAATGGGGTGCAGACAATCCAGCAAGCTATTAGCAAAGAGCCGGACAGCAAGGCTTTGTGATGTCATTGCACTAAGACCATTACATTTGATTGGGGGTCTGGGTAGGTGTGTGTTTGGGGGGGGGTCACAGATTCTGCTGAACGCTGTGCTTTGTAAAGGAGAGGACAAAGTGTCACCGGGGCCTCATGAATATGAAATACCCGTGGCCACATTTATTTGGATATCAGAAACACAGATGAATCTTGTCAGCAGCTGAACAAGTATGGCATTTTTAATTTAGCTTAATTAAAAAAGAGAAAGGAATAAGTTTTCAATTGAGGGGTGAGGGTTTGTTTTCTAATTTATAAGACAGGGTGTCTTCAGAACTTCTTATCCATCTGTCAAATAATGTGAAGAATGTACATTTTGTATTAAGACCAATATCAACATGGTGGTCTCCTCAACTCCAGTTCATTTTCTCAGCTAGTTATTTTAAAGCCATAGTGACACAGATGCCACGATATTTCCTCACATCCGATGTCTCCTCACCTCTATTTAGCTCCTCTATTGACTTTTCCCCCAGGGCATAGCACTGTGTTCAGAGATTACTGACATCCCTCCTGCTGCAGTCTCTCTCTCTCTCTCTCTCTCTCTCTCTCTCTCTCTCTCTCTCT
>JAODVN010000015.1:1798865-1824580 GCA_025434125.1 Chologaster cornuta
CTACGTTGATGCATGAAGAAATAGAAAGTAAAACCTGGAATCCTCTCTTCACAAGAAGACATGAACATTCATTTATTCTATAAACATCAAAGCCTTTTTTGTGTTTCGGCATACTTCAGATGTAAAAAGACAAAACCCACATGAAATTCATGTGATCGGCACACCTACGTTTTATGTGGTTTCTCTGTACAGGTGGTGTTGGTGACCTAAGCAACCCCACCCCCTAACCACCAAAAGTAGAATGCACAACCTCTCCACCAAAAACCATTTTGAACAACTCATGCAATACTGTTCTTGTCTATTCTTGGTATGACCCTATACTGTATTTAACTCTATTTTACAGTGCTACTGACAACGATTGGACCACATTCAACTATTTGTAAGCCATGTGGGGATGGTTTTCCAATGACAGGCACTTGCTGTCGGCACCAACTGAACTACCCACCTGGACTCGGTTTTCAATTGAGAGTTCCAAGACATATTTATACTATTATTAAGCTGAGCAAATAATATGTGGAGCTTGTAATTGGATGAGGAAAAGATTGTCTCCATATGGCAGTAACCCAAAAGATATCCCCTGGGGCATAAAAAGATGTAACAGCATGTACACATTTTACTCACTAAGGAAAAAAATTGTACCTGCAGTACTGGCACTAGGTGGGCAAAAGAAAATGCTTCCTAGATTAGGCTACACATAAGAAATTGACCACCACAACAGCTATATAACAGCACATTAACACAAAAGTACACCACAAAAACAAATGAGATAATGTGCCATTATGATACATAAAAATTAAGATAAAAGGGTGGCACAGTGATAAGGTGAGTTGATAGATGATCAAGAACTTCCTGGTTTGAACCATGCTAACTCCCTGCTAACCCTTGACACCTAACCCTAACTGTTTCCGGTGGTCAGGTGTCTCCTTGCATGGCTACCGTCAATGTGAGAATGTGAGGCAAATAATGTTAAGAGCTATATAAATGCAGTTCATTTACCATTTAAAACATATGTCCAGCTGTACTGCTACCATGTGATGGTGTGTTCTCACATAAAGGTTAACATGAATGAAATATGGCTACCCGGCAGCTCTAATAAATGCTTATTCCTGCTTATCAATTACACAGGTCCATGTTCATTAAAAAAGTGCATCTCTTCCTCGAGTTCACCCTGCAGGTGATTTTTGGGCACAGTTAACTTAATCTTGGCTTCACAGCACCATGTGAAGCCGTGAGGTCAGGATCAATGCAATTAGCAAACCTGCTTCTGATACTTAAGGCTGTTTAGCAGCTCATCTTAAAACCCCACTCCTTAATAGGCATTCGACTTTGAAGCCCACTGAGTGCTTAGTTCAGGACAAGGATCTCTCTTCCTGATCCTCATGGAGTGTGCTTGTATACAAGTCAACAGCACAAGGAGGCATAAGAACCCTTAACGCTCAAGTGGAATGGTAACCAAAAGAATCCACAGTATAAACTCTGTGGTGGTTTTTACGCAGAAAGGCATTTTGCGAGCTGACAGACCGAGACATTTTATTGACTGTTTATTTTTGCGGTCTGTCATTGTTGTCCTATTCCTTTTGCTAAAGCTGGTTTTTGTTCTCACTTTCTGTGAGATAGTTGACACGAGCTGTGTGATGAAGATCACTGCGGTGTTCTTGTGGCGTGTGTGCACGTGTAACTTTCAGACACACGGTGAACAGATCTAGAATCTCGCTACAGTATTCCAAAGTCCACTGTGTCATGAGCTAAACCGTTACAATAACATAGGTCTTAGATTGACCTCAGCTATTAGAGCGCCCCTGCGTCTAACGGGTCTACTGCTGGCGCTGAAACTACAGAACGAACCAGAGGCGCTGATTTCCCTCACTCATTATAGTGAGCTGCCGCTCTATAACTGGCCAACATCAGAGCTCAAAGAGATTCCTCAGAGCCATGATGAATGGGACAGTTTTCTAAACATCTGTCAGAAGTCTCTGGGTCTCTAAGGGGCCTGAGGGGCTTTGCATAGACAGGTCAGCAAAGTCACAGTGTATTCCTCAAGATTCATGCTTCCCTCTGTACTACACATGTTAATCACATGCATGAGAAGCATCCATTGACGGTTGCTGATGATGTTATCCTATTGACCAATATGCTTGAGGGATATCTGCCCCTCATGTTAGTCTGCTGACTTAAAGGCCTATGACAGCCGCTTTGAAGTTATTGCAGCTAATTCTTGTGTCTCTGAACAGACCTTAGGGTATAGCGGACTGACTGCTAGCTCTGGGCTATGTACTGGATAAAAGGTTTAATGGTCTGAAAAATAACAGATTTGTCATGCTTAATAAGAAGCTGTTCAGGTGAAATTGACCTCATGCAGGGTAAATCACATGTTAACATTCTGACACTCCACCTTCACTGTTAATTTGGTGAGAATGATTTTTCATTCATATAAATATTACTGGTATGGGTACAAGCGACCAAAATGGGTTTCCTCAGGAGGGTGGCTGACTTCACGCTTAGAGATAGGGTGAGAAGCTCAGCTATCCGAGAGTAACTCGGAGTAGAGCCACTACTCCTTCACGTCGAAAGGAGCCAGTTGAGGTGGTACGGGAATCTGGTAAGGATGCCTCCTGGGCACCTCACTTGGGAAGTGTTCCAGAGACGTCCAGCTGGGAGGAGGCCTCGGGGAAGACCCAGGTGGAGAGATTATAACTCCACACTGGCCTGGGGATGCCTCGGGATCCCTCAGTCAGAGCTTTCCAATGTGGCTCGGGAAAGGAAGGTTTGGGGTCCCCTGCTGGAGCTGCTGCCCCCGCGACCTCTGGATAAGCGGATAATGATGGATGGATGGATAAATATATTACTGAAAACAACAGTACTGGTGAGGACTCATTGTAAAGAAATACTTACTGGCTTACTGAAACTGGCCAAATAGGCTACATATGGCAAACACACAATCAGAGAACATCTTGAACAAAAGCTACACATACCATATCTAACTGATGTGGTGAGAGAATTTGTGAGGAAGGCCCTTGTCATCATGACTCAAACACCAAATATGGTTTATGCCTCATCCATTCCCAGCAGCAACAGTAAACAGACCTGTATTACTCATCCGGTTGTAGTTCACTACCAAAACAACTTAAATTCCAGGACAGTCTCTCACTATTATCTAACTATTAGTCCTAGACAAAGGTTGAAGGGTGAATTTCTGGGAATAATGTGAACAGAGACTGAACGGTGATAGTAGATCACAACTTTCCAATCTCAGTAGAACACTTAATGTCTGGGTAATGTAGGTCAGGCTCCAATCAATAGTCGGGGTGAAAGTCGGAAGAGAAAATTGTAATTTGTGTGTATCACCACCAAAGTGCTACAAATGTTTATTCTAGAAAGCCCTGAAATTAATTTAGTGGGTCCACAACACAGACCACGGGACGAAACGCTTCCACAAGCGGATTTATCGCTGACAGTAAAATCTACAGTAATTACAGTAATTCCAGGGGGAAAGTTTATAGCAACTGACGTCAATGTTCACTCTCATTTTCTGCAGTATAGGCTATACTGTAGTTGGGTTTTAATTGTGGTGAAAACTGTTCTAATGATGAAAAGTGATCTTCTGGAGACAATTAGGATATTCAGTGAGAGACTATAGGCCTATTAAAGACCTTTACCACTTAGACAGCAAGGTAATGTGTCCTGGTCTTAACCTGTGAGGAAACATACATTCTGGAAACATGCCTGTTTTATAGTTAATCAAAAAAAGACCAAACATTTCCATAATTAGAGTAATGGCTTTGTATAACACCTCATTGATATTTGGCAAATTATACACTTAAAAATAGGAAATACATCATCCTGCCAAACAGTTAGCATAAACTCAGAAATGCTCTGCCTAACCTTTGCCCCAGTTTCTAAAATATCTCAACCAACATCACTTGTATGCTACATCAATCGTGTTGTCACTTATGAAGTGCAATGTTTATGAGATAGCGTTGAATAAATCTGTCACACGCTGCTCAGTAAACTATGCTAGCAGTTAGAAGATAACTTTGTAATGTGTATAACACAGTGTAGGTTTTTTACTTTTTCTTTGTGGGGGCAATATCCCTTTCTATCCTGCACAGTATAGCTGCTAATGTGGAAACTACTTGACCTTCATTTTCCATGGTCTGCTGATGAAGACGCCATGGAACCACAGTGAACGGGGAGAGTGGCTCAGACCCATCCTTCAGCCTCTCTGAGTAGACGGTAGCTTCAGAGGGCAGATGAAGATACGTGACAGTATGAGCACCGGACCAGGGTGCAACACGCCAGATGACCTCTGACCAACGCAAGTCAAGTCAGGTTTATTTATTTAGTCATATATATTAACACATATATATATATATATATATATTAATCACAAAACCCTAACCCTCTCATCAAGACTTACCTGCATAGCATTTTCACAGGGCTGCTAGCCTGGCTCCATCAGACTATTGCGCTTTGCTCACGTTAGATGAGATTATAGTCTGGTAGTGTTCGCACTCACCCTGGATGGCGGATGAATCAGCGAACAGTGGGGGTGCGTAAGTGGGATATCATTGAACGCAACATTCCCCAATCAGTGCCATTGACCAGTGACGTCGGCTTCAACCAGGAGTTGGTCTCCGGGCACTGCACAGTAGATGCCCACTCCTCCCTTGAGGGATGGGTTAAATGCAGAGGATGAATACAATAAAACAATAAACAACAAAAAGCACCTTCACCTTTAGAGCTAGACGAAGTGATACAGACAGTTGTAGTGACACCAGTTGGTTAAATGTTTTCAAATAGTTTCAAAATAAACTAGAGATCACCTTCATTGAGTCATTGTTTGCAGCCGTTGCCTCCTACAGGGTGTAGCAGGCAGTGGCTGCAAACACGTCTTAATGGAGCGTGGCCAGACCCTACTCACTAAGTGAATTTGAGGTCTGGTTACGCCAGGCTGGGTCTGGGCCATCGCCTTGGGAATCAGGCTATAGATGCCAAAGGACAAGACCAGGAACAAAGAGACGAGAAAGGATAGTTGATGGAGAAAGCCAAGGGCTTCATCACCCTCACCAACCCCATCCTAACTATTTATTTCAGGGTAGATGATGGTTTAAGTTGAAGGCAGCATGATGCTTGTCACTGACAGACAAAACACCTATTTACAGATTTATTTCACGGTATTAGCACAAGGCTTCTCCTAGGAAGATGTATGAGTTTTCGGAAAGCTAGTGCACGGTCTTACAGTTTTTTCACTAATTGACCGTCAAAGTGACCCATCCTTTAAATCTGCTCCAGCATTATGTATCATGGAGGGCCATAAAATGACAGTACCATGCATTGTTCTATTACACCAACACATGTAAGGCTAAGCCAAGAACCATAGAATCACACTGCTGTGCTGAGCAGTACTTTTTCTAACTGAACAGTATCAGCCAGGACAATTTCTACAGCCCACCTAGGTTGCCATCAATAAAAGTGCTTTTATGTAATAAACATGGGCCATAACTTGTAATAAATCAACTTGCCTTAAACTGGAAAGAAACAGTGTTGTTTCGCAAGTTCGTGGTAGGTCTGTGGTTGCGACTATAACTTTGAACCGGCTCCCACATTCGAAATGGGCTTCACTTTCAATGAACTGGGGCAGTGGAATGGGGAGCGCCAACTGGCTCAGTCAAATAAAACACCTGCTTACATTCACTTAAGGTAATGTGAGGCAGCTCCCCTCATCACATTCCCAACAGCAGAGCTAGCTTTGGTGGAGATATCGACCTCGAGGATATTATTCGTGCATTACATCCAGTGTTGGGCAAGTTACTTAGGAAGAGTAACTATTTACTTTTTTCTCCTTCAAAAAGTAATAACATTACTTTTCTTATTGGGTATTACAAGTAATTAGTTACGTTACTTGTTACATTACTATATTACTTTCACAATCACTACCCTGCCTCAACACTTCTGAAAATTACAGCATGTGTAGCAAGCTCATTTTAGAATTGATTCCTCTTTATTGGAACAATAATTATCCTTAGGCGTCAGCAATAAGCCAAAGTGAAAACATTGCATCTCAACCCAGATGATTTAACAGGTTGGTTATATTAGCCTACCATAAGTTTGCCAGGACCAGCAAAATAATAAAGGCACATCCTAATAATATGGAAGTCTAGGAAAACAAGTTTATGTAACGCAGTAATGCAGCATTACTTGGATTAGTAATAGTAATATTACTACCGTTTAAAAAAAGTAATTTGTTACACTACTGAAAAAAGTAATAATATCACAGTAGCTAGTTACACTGATTACAACATATAAGTGTACAGAAAGAGACTGAGTCCGATATATGCAGTGCTGCTTGAGCCAGTGATGTTCAAAGTGGATAAGTTGGTATTTTGTAGGTTTTAATAATAATGCTAGACATATATGTCATTGTCAACATGGTCAGTGTGTGTGGTCGTCTTTTTTTGTCCAATGACCATGCCCAAGTATTTGCATGTGCTCATGGGTCAAAATTTAGGGCTTAGAGCGCCAGCTCCAAGGGTGTACATGCTGGGCTTTCCCGGCAGGAGGTCAGAGGGTCATATGGAGCAAAACAAGGAAGCCTCTAAGCCCTGGCTATAAAACTCAAGGCCATGTCAGGAAGAAAACTATCCCAGTGACCTCACTGAGTTCTAACTCTGAGACGTTTTTATATTGTCACTCAGGCAGACTTAGAGATACCTAACAACAACATCTCATAAAACATGAAGAAATAATGTCTGGGGAGCCTTTTCATTTCAGTGGAGCAGCCTCAGACTTCAATCGTTACGTCAACAGCTATGTGTTGGCACCTGGTCAGATGTGCTGCTGCCAGGAGCCATTCATATCACAGACCTCTGCACAACACACGCTGAGATAACCTCTGGTGAATCTTTTCAGAGGGTGCAAAACAATGGAAGAAGCAGCACTTAATCAGACTTTTGGTTTAGTCGTTGGGCTCTGTCATGTATTCATCTATCGTACTGTAGGAAGCATGAGGCCTCCGCTGCGTTGTCCACACATATAGGGAATGAACCGATCACGCAGTTATGGGGTGATGCAGTGCGGATTTATTTCAATGCTAGATGACATACTGGAAAGACACTGCCAAAGGTTGTGATGTCTTTCTAACTTAGTGTTACTACTTTACTTTTGCTCTCATTTTCAGAGTTGACAGATTTGATTACTTTGCCTCCAGTAAAATATGGAGGCTGCCTGTGTGTTTGGCCCGCCACTAGGTTTAAACATCCACACACACAAATGCTGTATAGGCTCACATTCAGAAAGAAATAAAGACATTCTTATTTCAAGCCAGCACTCGCATCCCCCACATAAAAAAACACAAGTATGAATATCAGAAAAGGAAGTGGAAGTTCTTGTCTTAAATAACGCCTGTGACCTACTTTTATTGCCCCGAGCTGACAGCACCTCATTCATACGAAACAGGGAAGACCCCTGCACCCCTAGCCAGAGTATGTTACATTCATCCTACTTAATATTACACTGTTTCCTCTGGTTTTTGAGCATATCTGTTTTATGTATGCCGTTTAATCTGTTTTAAAGTACGATGGAGGTCTTCCGTAATTTTTGCTCGAAGGAGAAGCTGTCATGTTCAATGAAAAAAGCGACTTTAATGAAGCACATATCAGCCATAGGCTTCTACAAAGTAGTATTCTGCCAAACTTGCCTCACTCCTTTTGATACATTATGTTCAGTACACTTGCTTCCATGTTACCCTGCTAATCCCCTGGTTTCAAGCATAGCCGTAGACTCAGGGCATAATAATAAATCTGTTTCTAATAGGTACCTGATCCCTAGTCCGGTGGAACCACTCACTAATAGTAACAACCTCCGTATTCTGCTGTCCTGCTCAATATAATCAGATGATGTCTTTAAGACATTTAGTAGAATTGACCAAATATACATATGGTTTGATCATGCTTTTCTATAATTACATAAGGTATTGTATTGTCTCATTTATTATTTGATTGTCCTATACACATGTAGCCAGTGTCATCCTCTGCATTGACCAAATATACATATGGTTTGATCATGCTTTTCTATAATTACATAAGGTATTGTATTGTCTCATTTATTATTTGATTGTCCTATACACATGTAGCCAGTGTCATCCTCTGCATTTAACCAACCCATGCCTCAAGGGAGCAGTGCGTAACCGCTGTACAGCGCCCAGGGACCAACTCCTGTTAGAGGCTAGTGTCACTGGTCAAGGGCACTGGCTAGGAAGGGAAGTAAACATAGCATGTT
Organism: Chologaster cornuta; assembly: GCA_025434125.1. NCBI lineage: Eukaryota > Metazoa > Chordata > Actinopteri > Percopsiformes > Amblyopsidae > Chologaster > Chologaster cornuta. The sequence goes on from JAODVN010000015.1 coordinate 1,807,143, forward strand.
TTGCTAGTGGGGAAAACCGGAGCACCCAGAGGCCACCCATGCAGACACAGGGAGAACATGCAAACTCAGAAACACAGAAAGGCCGGGACTTCAATGGTTCCAAACCGAGATCATCTTGCTGTGAGGCAACAGTGCCAGAGTGGCCACCGTGTGGTAATTATGAAAATACATAATAATAGCAATTTAAAGAATAGTCTATGGCCAAAACAAATAAACACCCACACACCCACACACATACACACAGGCAAGCATGCTGAGAGGATATTAACACCACTGCACACAGTTGACGGTGTTGTTGTTATTAATGTGTTATGTTTAATATACAATACAGTCACAATTCTGTTCCACATTTGAAATATAATAGGAGTGGCTTGGTTGTCGTGCCAGACGTTTCAAAGAGACTCTTTGTGTAAAAGAACATGGTCATTGCCAGACGCATCCGTTTGGTATTCTTCAGAGTCATTCCAGATGCTGCAAATTGTGTCAGATTGGGACACATTGAAGCCTGCTTTCGTAACATGGATATCTGCTCCGCAAATGCCCTGTACACACACGCGACCGGTGGCTTGTAAACATCATGCAAAAACAAGACATCCATATCCGGGAAAATGGCCAAAAAAAAAAAAAAACGTAACAGCTGAAGCTACCCGCTGAGGTCACTGTGTAGATACAGTAGCACCTTAGACCAGCGCTGATGTGGAAACCCTTTCACAGACAATAGCAGCTAACTCATGTGTGGTCTGGGGCCAGGTAAAGAGCTTATAGGTCTTGGCATCAAACAGCCTCAGCTCTGCTCTAATTAAACGTGCTGTAATCAGCTGTGGTACACACATCTCCAGTCTCAACATCTATGGTGTGCCAGAGTGCGTTCTGGAGTGTGGCAGGATACTTGGCACTCCTTAGTATTTCACTGAACGTATAATTGAAGCAAGCAGATTTCCTTACACTCAATAACCTTACCCATGATGAGATGTAGCTGTAGTGAAAGCTGTACACCTCAATAGTGTGGAGGGGGGTATGAATGGGCAGGCCAGCCCATGCAGAAAGGCCACTCGTCTTGCACTCCTCTGCTATGTGTTTTGGACGGCGGTCCATTGAGCGGTAATGCTGCTGGCACTCATGGGAAACTTCAGTGCATCTTTGCGGGCTGAATAAGGGGAGGAGGCCAACTCTCCTTGGGTTGTTCAAGTTCTTATGGGAGAAAAGAAATGTGTTGTTTCCAGACAGTCGAGAAGAGGGGGGGGGGGGGTGATGATGCTGCATGGATCAGAGCAGAAGATGAATGGGATTGGGTTATATAACCGGAGGAGTTTTCCAAGGTCTCAGATTAAGCTTTAACTGTGAGATTCCCATACATCACCTAATATGTCTGCAGATAATATGGTCTACCACTTAGTTAGGCATATACAGTAGATTTTCCCTGTTGGCTATGCTGTAGGGTAGTCTGCAGCATTTTGTCTAAAAATAGCCTATATAAATGGAATATTATTATTACACAAATCTGAGGGAGCCTAAAGGCTAATGCAGGTATAATTTACACCATAACTTAAATATCCTACTGTAAGCATTTCATGAGGTAGGTTATATAAGATACAATATGTGCATAACAACGGACTAATAGCCTACATTCACACTCGTATTTGGGGGATAAATTGCTGGCAAAGTACAACGCCATATGATAAGGAAAAGGACAAGCAGCTGACTATAAAACCTATTCCAGAATGCTCTTAGTCCACGAGTAGCTATATCAACAATAGCACACTCTGAAAAAGAAATACATAAAAACAATATTAAATAAAAATAGCGCGGTTAAATTGTCTGTGATGTAATTTGCCAGAGAAAGTGTGCGTGGGCACTTGGACTGAGCGGGGAAATGAATTCAGCAAAACGACCAAGGGGGAGTTTCTTCTTGTAAAGCGCATGCAAACCCTACAAAAATTCCCGGTGACTTATTCAGATCCAAGGAGGTGGTCATATCTATGGGAGCACGATTCAAACTTTGGTTCTCTGACGCCGAGCAGGATAGCCTACATATACGGCAGCCCAGGAGCCATCGTGCTGCTCTCTGCGTAATGTTAAACATGAACTATACTTAAAAACGGTTTCATGTTTGTCTAAAATAACATACAGCACTTATCAACATACTTTTTTATCTTCTGTTTTTTTTTGTGAGCAGGAAAGCCCAGTCGTTATTGAACGTTGTGCTGTTTCTGGGAGGCGTTTTGATAAGGGCATGCAAATCAACCCATTCTGCGCCAATCTTACCTGGGCATTATGAAGAGCTATCCATGAATCCTGAAGCTTTGACTGGGGATGCCTTCTTATTGAAATCGTTCATTTTGCGCGTTTGAGTGGCTGTTGACAAAATTGCAACCTGATCTGTCCTTTCACGCGACAGTTGACTAACTATATTTCCAATATGGACCGCTTGGCTGTTGTTTTATCAATGCTTTTGGCAACTGCTCTGGTGCAAGTGTGCGACGGTCAAAGGGACGCAGCAAGCGGTAAGAAAGAGGGTGCAGGCACCCGAACCATGTGGGACCAGCGGTTCCGAGCGAGAAGTCAAGATCTTCCAAACGGACCACATGAAAACACATCGTCAACAGCATTGAAAGAAAGTCACCAGGAGTCGTTTTTTAACCACTCAGCTCTCCGGACTGCGGCCAGTCGTCCCGGGGATTCATCATTTTATCGAGATAGCAGACACGCGGCTGCAGCTCATGATTCGAGCACCTTTCGGGAGGACCTCGCTACTGCGCCAAGGGAAAGTGCGCTCCGCACCGCAAGACAAGTCACCCAACACGCATCACAACATCACAAAGTACGAATTAGTAGCAGACACAGCAGACCTAGCTCTTCAAATGCAAGACGACATGCAGGGTAGGTCAAATACTGCATAAAATGTGTATTTCTCCGTATTCATTACACATATTAATGTGATGCCCTTGCGCTCGTTTTTGAGATACTCGTTCCTACGTCAGCAATATAACTATGTATAGGCTAGGCTATATTGATTAGGCTTATGTTTAAATGAACCATTGTATATCATTATCCAAACGAAAATGGAATGGATATGTTATGCAGACAGTGAAGACGCTCTATCCTGTTGACAATTTGCATGTAGTTGAAAGGGTGTTATGGGGTCACAGCCGGTGTTTTGCCAAAAAGTGATTTCCTGACAGAAAGTGATTTTGCGTTCTGCATATGCATGAAAAAGCGTATACACCAAGATATTGTGCTGATCATAATTCTGATAACAGAATAATCGCATGAACAACAGGCTATATGAGTGGATAAACTGTCTTTGACCTAGAAACTAAAGACGCAATGCATTTTCACTCTTCCCCTTTATTATATTATTATACAACCTTTAAATTCAAGCGAAAGAATGGCCTCCAGCCTCCTCACTGGGCTCACATTTATGAATCCACACACAGTATGGGCCATTTACTGAAGTGGCTCTACCAGAGCCTGCTGGTGCACATTTGTAAATTGTGGTAGTGATCAGAAACACCTGTTTGTCCAACAGCCATCCCCCAGTACTGGAAATCCCTGTGTTTTTACTCGTATTATGCTCCAAAATTGTCCAATTTGTTGTTTCCATTGTAAAGCAGCACGTTGCACTTTGTTAAATGAAGCCGGGCACACCCAGTCTAGTTTGCACCATAGACAATGGCACACTGGAGGAAAGTGTTTACACAGTAATCAGAAGGGATTTAAAGGCTTCACCTTGTTATGCAGATAGTAGACTAAAATGTAAACCAAATATCTGTTAAGTGTGTCATTATTATGGTCATGCCATTGCAGACAGATTATGTGTTGTGCAGAATGCTGTATGAGCTATATAAAGTTTCATCAAATCACTTGCACATCTGCAGGGGTGAATGCAAGGTGGACTTACAGGTCTAAACCATGAGAAGCATGTGAGTCCACCTCAACTCAAACTCCTATCCTAGGTTGCTTTGGGGGTCCTGAAAGAAAACTCTCCTAACATGACAGCACGTCATTGACAAGTCATTGACAAGACTATTTGATTCATTACTTTTTACCATCGCCATGCTCAATGCAAACGTGTTACATTTTGCAATATTATCCATATTTGTCACTGAACAGCAGTGATCCCTGTTTGAGTTACAGAGCTGTCTATTTAAAGAATATACTGTATTTAAGAGATCTATATCCTCTAGTATATGTTGCAACACGCTCCATTGTAGTGTATCATAAATGCCTTGCTTGGCATTGCCAGAAAATATCCCTGATTTCCAGGGTTGAATGAATCGGATCCTTTGAGTTTAAAGGAGCATAAAGGTGGCTTTACAAAACCCCCTTGGAACATCGCATGGTGTTTTTCTACACTGATTCATTATCTTAAAACGAATCATCTGCAGCTTGTTATTGAGCGTGCCACTGACACATTTCCTCTTGGAAGCCCCTCTCATTTGTTGAAACCCGAGGGACAGTTCACCATCCATTATCCCCCACATTACTTTAAATGCATTGCACCTGTCAGAATCTACAAGCGATTCATACTACCAGTACAGAAATAATAGTTAATAAATACAGTATTAGGCCTAATGTTCTTCCTAATCTTCTTGTTCCACACAGTAGCTGTTTTTTATAAGGTGTAAACAGGCATTAGCTACTTATTTTCCCCTATTTAACTAATTTAATTGCAAGACAAGTTTACTGTTTCCCATTAAATACCCCTTGATGGGGCTGTATTGTGATGATTGATGCTGTCTTGGCATGGGCCTAGCTTGATGCGCTTGATTTATGACAGTGCTGAGCCTGCCAAAAAAGCCATGCAACTGCATTTCACCCGTGTCTTTGCTAAGACTTTACTATATTCAATCTGCAAGAGGTCAATGAGTTGATGCTCACATCACAGACTTACTTAATGTTGACTTACTCTTAATATCAAGAAGATGATTATGCCAGCACTTAACCAGTTTGAGGTTTACTGATACTCTGAAGTTGCTCTTGTGGTTCATTGCCTTTTCATCTATCTCACTGTGAAATTGGCTGGCAGGACAATTACAGAATGAAGAACGTGAATAATTCTGAAACTTGTCATCTTTCATTTGCTAAAAGATTTATGGAAGATGGGTGCCTTTCATTCCAATTGTAACTCACATTTTCCCTTGAAGGCCCAGATAAGTCTGACTGTCAGGCAAGGAGTGTTTTTAATGCGCACAGATAGAGTTTCACGATTTGCCCCAAATTCAATCAAATGCAATGACAAACAGATTTCTGAGGTTTCATGGAAATCTAGAAAACTGTGAAAGTTTCATGTCCAATAGATTTGACACTTTTTTAAAGAAGCAGTGCGAGTTGTAGGTCTAAGCATACTGTATTTTACACACTATATCATAACATGTTGTATAACATATCTTTCTGTGCTTAGGCCTAATGTCTGTGGAGGTCAACAGTGTTGTTCTGGCTGGGCTGTGGCACCAGGAACCAACCGCTGCATAAAGCGTAAGCAAACACCACCACCTTATACATTTCAAATGTTGTGATCTTCTGCTAATTTTAGGATTCTCTTTTCACGACACGACACTCTCACGAATGTTGAAATTAATATAGTACAGTACCGTATGCACAGTGTATGTTTTAACAATGTTAATTTGAGATCTGGGTGCACTACAGACACGCACGCCTTCTAGGACAGTCTTTCTTTCTAGTGTCATAAAGTGAAACAGAATGTGAAACATTACATTCTCAAACAGGCGGAGCACAAATGGCTACTAATGGATGTCCTGTCAAGTGGAATTGCCCTAGAGAAAAGTCTGTTTTGCCCCCATAGTTTGTTATGTGGCGTTGCCTTTTCCTTTCATGTTAGGTCCTAGAACGAAAATTACCATGTCTTAGCACTTGGCTCTCATTTTGACACAAGCCCTCAATTATGGGTGGAACTGCTTCCATTTTATTTGACCACAGCATTATTGGAAGTCTTAACTGCCAGATCATTAAAAGTGGAATGGCTTGAATGAATAATGGGCCACATCTTAAAGTGCAATTTCGGCAGAAATTCTAACAACTTGCATGCCATTGCTGTACTTTTTGTTGTTGACATTCAGCAAGTATTGCTTTGTTTACTCCAACGTCATACTGTATGTGCTCGCGTGTGTCAGAGTTCTAGAGTTCCCATTGCACATGACATAGATTTAACATAATGATTATCAACTGTAATGAATAATATCTCTACAATCCCTGAATGAGAATAAACATCCCTGCATGCGAACTGTATAATCACTGCCCTCTGTTGAAGACTGAAATAACAGGTTTCAACTAGAGTCATTTTTAAAAGAGTTATCTTTAAAGTTTACAAGCAGGGAATGTGAAACCCACACTTCAAATGGTATTTCTACAGGGTAGTCTGCCTGTCTCTCTGTGTGTGTCTCACACTCGGTCACTGCTGACTCCCCCCAAACCCCCCGCTCCGTGACTAACTTTAGCACTTTCTCTCTGTCACGAACACACACAAATAAATGGCCACAGTCTGCAATCACAGTAACTTGGGCTGTTTACCCATCACACCGATCCAATCAGCGAGATCAGTCTGATTGCACAACAGGCTGATTGGCTGCAGTGGTCTTCTTATTAGATATTTTTCCCTCGTGCCACTTGTTTTCAAGTGCTAGTTTAAAGGCAGGGTTAGTTATTCTCTAGAATACTTGCTACCTTCAAACTCAAATTAAAACAATATCCCTCTGCAGTGCTACCTCACACATTGCAACACATTGTGAAGAAATGCATAGTGCTACGGCTTTGATGTTGTCAGTGGTGTTCCTATTTTCCAAGTAAGGGCTGTGTTGTACATGGTTCATTTTTCAGCACGCACAGAGAACGGTAAACTGCAAGGAGAATTTGGTGAAATTGACCAAAAGTGCATTATCTTCTAATTAGCTTCAAATTGCTGACTATACCTTTAAAGCGTATTTACTAAGGTGTAAATTACAATCAACATGAACTTGTAACAGCCCAAATCAAATGAATAAACACTATACATCTGACACCCATTTAATGTGTCCACGTTTAACCAGGCAGTGCATCTGTGAAGGCCAGGTCCCCATCCAAACATCTGCTCCCTCTTATAGATTGGTTCTCACCCAAGTTTGACCAGAGGCGATGTTACGGTCAGCTAAGTGAAGCCCATGTCAAGAGCCCCTGGTGCCCAGTCTAGCTTTGGGGTTTAGGAGCCTCCACCACAGACCTCCACGGAGTGTAAAAGCCCAAATCATCTCAATGTCAGTCCCTGTCTCAAAACCATGCAGCATTATCAGGGCATGCAACAAGAGGAAGCATATTCACGGCGAGGGGAAAGAAATGAACAGTACTGTTGACTGGGAATATATAAGTAAAAACACATCATGGCCGAGCTAAGTCTAGGAAATTCTCCGCAAAGGGATTGAAGTAATTTCTAATATTAAACGTGTCAGTTGCAGACTTCACCCGTGAGACTGGATTAGGTGTCTTGAGTTATGCTTTCCTAACAATACCTCCTTGTTAAATTTGGTTGAGCTCACAGCAAATATATGACAGGAATTGGTTCACTATAGTTGTCCAGGGAGTTTGCTTTCTTGTACTTGGAAATGTGTTTATAGGAAGGTCTACGTCTGGGTCTCTGTGGATATGGGTGGGGATTATATTCTGGCTCTCTAAGAACTACCCCAGGCCAGGTCCTGGTGTGCTGACTGGCTAGCAGACGTGTTTGTCTGTGTGTTAAAGCAAACTACATCTGTTGGACATATTTCATTATATGTAGATAGAAATGTCGTTGAATTGAACCATTGATATTACAGATACAAGGTAATAGTTGTTTGTAGGCATGGTCGCTTCAATGCCAAACTTGGTTTATTGGTGGTGAATAAGCCACAAAGATCTTCTGTTTACCTACAAGCAAGATTGAAGCTCTCACACGTTGAAATGGTGAATATGGTTTCTGGTTAGCCCGGTTCTCTTCACCAAAGTTTCTCATTTGCTTTTCCCAAAAAAGACATAGGGCCCTATTTAACAATCTAAGCGCACAGTCTAAAGCACTAAGCGTAAACTTCATCTAGGGCATGTCCAAATCCACACTTGCTAGTTTATTAACGGCATATAAAATGGTATTTGCGCCAGGGCTGTACTTACTCTCGTCATTATTCATGGGTGTATTTTATGCATAACATACGATAAATCAAATATTGCAGGTGGGCCTGCATCATCGGCGGATTGCTGGTATACCAGCTGGTTTGTGAAAGCAGTGGAGCAGACCTCCTATAGCGAGATCCATAACATTTGATGTAGACTTCACACTAATAATGGTTTACATTGTACTTGTTTAATTTGTAAACCTTTTCACGTTTGTGCCCTCCTGCACCTTCCTGTGTATGTAACAAGCAGAGTGCATGCGCGCTGTGCACCCGCCATACAGTATACTGCAGGGATGTGCGGTCAGGGTAGGCAGGGTAGGCACTGCCTACCCTGGGATAATACTGATTTTTAATAACATCAAATAATTATTTTTTCTGATGGAATTAATAATTTGTCAGATATAATATACTTTATATAACTTAAAACACTTTATTTTAAAAAAAATGTGATCGATTTAGTTGTTTTGTTATGCCCGTAATCTACTGCATTTTTTAAGTTACTCTGGCATTTAAGATGGTGACGTAGGTGGTACGCATTTCTATTGGCTCAGTCGCTCTCACTACTCTCATTCTCTCTAACGTTTGCGGGCTCTGACTGTTCGGCTCTGCTCGGCTCCTCAGCAAATCACCGATCGTACGGGATCGTAGCCAGAAGAGAATGCATGACTTGGCTGCTTTCATTATATTGGGTTGGCACAGGGCTGCGCATGCATAGGCCGCGTTGCCATGGTTACATGCATTGTAATACTGTGCTTTTGAAGGCAGCACGTCATTATGATTTTACTTACCTGGTTCTATGGCCCAGAATTGATGGGCGTGGTTATGCCACTCCCTGTCAATCAAACTTGTTACTCACTGTTGCTTGAAAAGCCTACCAAGATATGGTTTAGCGTCATCAGTGGCGCAGGAGATGTTTTTTAAGTGGGTAGAGTATGACGAAAAATGTCTCAAATTTCAAGCCTGTATTACTGTGCTTTTAGTTATTAAAACAAAAAATGACTTGTCCCACCTGGGAATTGAACCCCGCTCCTGCCCTCTCCTGCGTGTAGGGAAAACACTTTACAAGTTCACCACCAGAATTCCTCCTTCTAACTGCCTACCCTGACATATATCTCATCGCACGTCCCTGGTATACTGTAGGTGGCAATATATTTATAATGCACCCTGCATTACAAAACATCACAGGAAACAATATGACCCATACAGCTACTCAGTTAATGCAGTACACTTTGTTCCATGTAGTTACTTTCTACACAATTATATATTTCAATGCACAGTGTAGTATTTTTTTAAACAGGAGAAATATCTAATTGAAACAGTGTTTCCCAAATGGGAACTCCTTTTCAAAAACCTGAAAACTGAACATGGCTTGTGTAAAGGCTTTGCTTTGTATGAGAAATTGAATATATAGTTTAACGTAAATGCAAGCTGCTTATAACGGCATTATTTAATTGATTATTTGGTAATTGGCATGTTGTAGGGGAAAACAAATGTAATATTCAATGTCTAGGACTTTGGTGTATAATGATATTCCGAGTTGTGTGTTTGAACATGTCAGATTCCAGATACTAGATTTAAATTGTGCTTATTTGTTTCTCTCAATTTGGGGTTTTGTTTGCTGTTTATTTAAAGCACCTTAATATGAAACCACAGAAACAACTTATCTATTGGCAAGCGAGGAATACAAAATAGATCACAAAATAGTCAGCCCATGGCATAGGGCGATTGCAGGATTCACCATGCATCAGTGTCATTTAGAGCAGTGGTGGCATTACATTTTTACACAGCCTCTCTGCTAATCGGACTAATGCCATGGTCTGGTGCACAGAGAGAGAATACGCAGGTGGTTGATTCCAGGGTGCTGATGGGGAATGATCTCCTGTATCTTAACCACAAGGACAATGTCCAGTTAATTTGTACATCACATTTATTTGTTTATATTTATGTATTGGGTTAGGGTTAAGGTTAAAAAATAAAAACTGCCAGCTGGTATAGCTGAACATTTTAACAACGGACCTTTACACCAAGCAACAAGAGTATTTAAATAGTGCATTCATTTGGGTTCAGAAAACATGAACTATGCTTTAACAGATTCTCATTTCGGGGTGGACCATGCAGTATACACTGTTTTGATAGTCTGTTCAGTATATATTGCAACATACAGTACAGGCATCACTAAGAGCATGACCTTAGAATATGCGCTCTTCGTGGTCCTTGATTTAAACCCATTGCTGTCTTAGGAAGTACAGATGAAAGGAGCATCACTCATGAAGTGGAATCAAGTTGTTTTCAGTCTCTTAAGCAGTCGTGATTGACAGAGTGATATGCGGCAGAAGGGAGTTTCTTTTTGATTGCCTTCCAGCTTTCGTTGGCCTGCTGTGCGCTTAGAGCCCTAAAATAATTCCTTATGCAGTAACTCTGCCCTCCAACACACACACACATATACTTATCCCACTCTATATAAGAACCAAATATAGCATGTGGACCATTAATTTAATTCTATCTAACCATCAGCACTGTTGAAGCAAGATATCATCACATGGAGACAGCATTAGAAGATGTATATGTTTTGTTAAAGTCTCTATTCACTGTTTTTATGGGTTCATTTAATTGTCACAACTCTACTACATGCATACAGGATTGTTCATAATATCAGTGGCTCTGATTATATTGCATATTTTGACATATAGACATGTTGGCATTTATTTTGGGTCATATCCAACTCAGGGTACAAAAGAGTTTAATATGTGGTGTGAAACAGCGTACAATTTGAATGTCCTTCACAATGCAACATGTGTCTAGCAGCTGGTAATATACGTATCAAGGACTTACACCTGTGAGCATTTTGTAGGGACCAAAACAGCACCTAGAAAGTGCACTGTAGTAGGCCGCCATCATCAGGTAATAGATTCAAGTCGCATTGGGGCTGGATTCTGATAAAGTACCTCCATAATCAATTTTCATTTATATAGAGACTCAAAGGGAACTGCTCCTCCATTGCAAAATCACACGTTTCAATTGTATGTGATGTGTCTGTTTTTATTTGGCAGAAAATGTGTGTAAACGTGTGTAACTCATGTTTCAAACACTCTAAAGTTTCAAATGCATTTGTTGCTGTTTGTAATAGTATAAAATCGAACAGAAAGGAGCGTAAGGATACAAAAGAGCATAAGGGCAATCTGAAACTCTTGCCTTACCCACCCACGCATGCTTCAAACTACTGAGTCACCTGCTCCCTGAATAGAAACGCTAAATGACTAATTTATACACAGTAGACAGTTTACAGCACAAATACAATGCTGCTACAATACAGTGATATTTATAACCCAATGATGCAAAAAGCTGAGTGTTAAACTGAAATCTGTTCTGACAATATACTATTACATATTTAGTTAAAGTTGCTCTATATGACCTCCGAACACTGGATGTCATAATGGAGCAGCAGCATCTCAAACCAAAACAAATGCTTTGTGGGACACACACACACATACACACACACCACATAACACATAACATGCATGTGTGGCAGCCATTGTTAAAGTAAAGAACAGAAGAGCTCAGATTACAACATGACATTTTTCGGCTAAGGGTATTTACAAGGAGAACAGTTGTATGCTGCTATATTAATGTTTAAATAGAGCACACTTACAGCAACAACCAAATGGCGAGATAGACAGGGAAGGGGGTTGTGTGGCTTGCTTTGTGTTCACCTGGATGACAAACTAGGGAGACAAGCAACCGGCTGCCAATCAATTTCAACGAGAGTTTGCTTATTGGTTATTAACAACAACAAGAGACTAGTAGCCAGGGCAAGTCAACTAGGCAAGGTACAAATAAACTAGTCTAGAGGTCTCTTTCATGCAGCTACTTAGCGCTGCGACACGGTGACTACTGATGGCAGTGATAAAACATGCGTTGCTAATTCAAATGAGCAACATAATAAGTGACCACACGTCAGCAACGTCCATAAGCGACAAGTGTGTTTGTCATCTGTGTAAACGCAGGGTTAGTCTACTTTCTGCCCTCTAGCAGTCAGAAATCAAATCATTGTTGCTGTTGATCATGCGAAAATGTACGCAGTACAACATTATTGAGCACAAATCAGTTGTACTACCTCAGATCAACTTTGAGTAGAACTCTCCTTTACATTTCCACTGTCGATTCAGGGTTGAGATCATTACAATTTAGACAAACGCAGAGCCATGGACATCTTTTGTGTGTGTGTGCGTGCGTGTGCGCGTGCATGTGTGTGTGCGTACGCGTACAGCTATGGTCTACAGCCTGGAGCAAGGTATGGGCTATTAGACAGATCCTGTAATCAATACACACGCCAGCATCCCAGAACCCATCATTACCTTAGACGCTGGTCTGCTCGCGCTCAATTCATCTTCTCCTCTCCAGCTGGTGTGTCTGTTTGTAGGTTGCAATTCCACCGTGTTTTGGCCTTCCCAACCACATGTTTTTCTAATTGCTACCATCGACAACGACAGCATAGTGAAAATGAGTTACTACCCCGAGTCTGGATATAGATGTCTTCCGATGACTTTTCTGTTCAATGGTTTGTCTTGGTGCATGAGCATGTTGATGATATAGAGACCCTGGAAGGATAAGACGTTCGAAAGGAAGAGCTAGATTGACACTTACAGAACAACACTGAGGAGACAGCCCCACACCCATTCACCAGGCACAGCCCACACCTACACATATATCATGCACTCGTTGCCTGAGGCTCATATGGAAGTTGTTGTGGGATGTGAAACCCCACCAGTGGGATGGCACTTGAGGGTTTTGGTAGGCTGAATGTCTCTTACAGAGTCAGCTATGGGCCCTGCACTCACAAACCCCTATCCAGACGCTGTATGTTTAAACCCTGCCAGTTGCTCATTAGAAGCTTGACGGGGTTGTTGTAGATAGGCTAGATGTAATATACACTGTCACGGTTCACCTGTAGGTTACAGTACCTCCCGCAGAGCTCGCGGGTTTACAGATGAAATAAGTAAAACAATGAATTAAAGTGTTCTTTGCCATTGTTATGTGTAGTATGTCTCTGTGAAGTTATTCTAATATGAATATGCAGTAATCATTTAAAATGTATGTATGAAACATGTGATTACAGTAAATAATGCAATATATTATACTTGCTGGACAACAATATGTTGAGAGCCTGTGAGGACAGTTGCATTGGAAACTGTGAATGATTTGATCAAAAGGAATGGATCTTTTAAATGAATGAAATTATTCACTTTAACACTTAATCGTTATTAACAAATATCTGTCAAGAAATGATGACTTGGCGAACGAGTCATTTGAATAAATTCTTCATAGTGATATTATTTTACTATTTAAAAAGAGAAAATTCTTCATTCAATGCGCCTCCAACAGTTACCGTATTGCATCCTGAGTTCTATTCAAATTTCTTTAAGCCTTTAAGTCTTTCTCTTTTAAAATGTACTGCTAATATCCACAAGTTCCACTGCCATTTTGGCATGTTTTCAAATGTTGCTTCTCTTTAGTTACAGATTCTGGAAGGTTCCCCAGAAAATGCCTTTATTCTGTTTTCTTGAATCCTGATCTCTGTCAGTTCGTCAACACTAAAGCTTATAATGGCACATAATCTGTTCAGCCTCGTATAGATGATCACGATTATTCTCTTATTGTCAATATTTTCTCATAGAAGTTTCAATATCAGGTTTACTTGGGCAGCATACAGTACATGCCCTGTAAAATAGGGAGTTTTTATGCATGTTTAAGTTATGTCAAATATTTGGTTTCAAATTGCTCTTATAGCTGGAAGAAAGGATTGTAAAACTTTGATGTATTGTATTTCTTGGAGGTGGAGGCAGAAGAATCGAGGATCTCCAGTGGATTTTTTTGTACTGTAGATGACCACTCTGTTGAAAACGAGAGCCCAGTGCTTTTGGGGTGAAAGTTCAGAGATGACCACAATGTTCAAAAAGAGGGCCCAGTGCTTTTGGGGTGATAGTTTGGAGATGACCACTCTTGAAAACGAGGGCCCATTGCTTTTTGGGTGATAGTTCGGAGATGACCACTCTGGAGGTGACCACTCTGGACTACTTGAGAAATAAATCCTGTCTAAAGAGTAAACTGCAGTGTTTCCAATATAGTGCAGGATGAATGGATGTTATCAAACCAGCAATACCCTACTGCACTTTTTAAATGACAGAACCAGGACACAACCTATTAACACTTCCCATCTGTCTCAGTCATAATTAAAGCAGCTATGGCAATGCCAGGAATGTTACCCAGTTTTCCTCCTTTATTTCCAAGGAATTTTCACATTATTTCTATTGTCCCAAATTAATAATTACAGCACATATTTGTGAAATGGATGGAATGCGAGGCAATTAGTTTTAATGATGTACAAGACAAACCTGCACAACAGCAATTACTGTGACAATGTGTTCAACAGCCCACAGAGAGGGCACAGAGACAGAGCAGTCAAACCATGACATTGTGTGGCTGGGCAGGACACAGATAACATGCATACAGTATACAGTGGCCTCTCCCCTCTCTCGGGTGCTGCGTGAATGTATTGCCATGTGCCGTTTCTGTGCAGCGGAAGATATCAGGGTTGCATGTTGTAGCACAGTCCCCTCTGAAAGTGGCCTTAACGATCTGTTTATTGAATTGTTTTTCTTTCGCTTTTTTCACGTATTTAATGCGAGAATTTATCGCTTTGCACGTTTCAGACTTCTCGTTCCATTCATTGGTGTTTGATCCTTTGCCTCCAAAACCTGAAAACCAAAACCTGAAAACCTGAAAGTTAAACAGTATTGGGACAGGCTGTGGCAACCTGCCAGCCTGTATGGGTGAGACTGTTTTGAACTCCATGCCAAAACAGAGGTTATGCCATTCCTATTTTATGCTAGCTGGAACCATTGCGTCACAAACCAAATCACTTTTCCCTAAATGTGTTATGTGAAGTTAATTTTCTCAAAATAAATAGAACTGAACACTTGAAGGGTTTTGTTATATATTTTTCTGAGCCCCTTGTTATATCATAAACTATACAGTATGATGACGTTGATAATAATGATGACGAATTTATTCCTTTGTCAACCTCCCACAATACACTATTTTTCAATTATCAGGCATCATGCTCTGAGAAAACTACAAGACCGTATCCTGCTATCCATGTGGTTTTTATCTGGTGTTCTTCATGGAGAAAGGCATTAGAATAAAATTCCAAGTCTAAAATTGTCACAGGGTGTTCCCTTACAGTACATCTACTTGCTTCAGATGTTCTGTGGTTGTATGCTGTAGGCCACAGCTTCTCAGGGGGTCCATTTTGCTTTCACTCAGCACACAATAAAAGACACAGTGGCCCCAGAGTCCAAGTAGCATGGCAGGAAGAGTGCCCTGGCTTGAGCTCTGTCCTGCTTTTTTCCCTGCCAGGACTGGTGGCAGTCTTCCTGTCCATGTCCACACAGCATCTGTGTCAATAGCATTCCATAGCTCTGTTGACAGAGAGCTGCTGTTTACTTTAGTCACCAGTCTGACGGCCTGATTAACTGTTTAAGGACAACGCCATAAATCCTCAAGCGCCATCCGCTACATAAACAGGTGTCTGAATATCTGGAGATTGTTTGCTTTAGATGGAAGGCCAATGTGACTTCCAATGCAAATTGACTGTGAATGTAGGTTCTACACTTATTGTGTAGAGCCAGTATACAGTGAAGTGTATTGTTTAGACTTACATAAATATGATTGGGCCTTGTTAATGTGTCACTGATAACTGAATTTTATATGATCAATGAAGGGATTCTTTTATTTTCTCTATACATTTGTGCTATGTGTTATACTGTACAATAAGGCTCTATTATCTTTGATAACTGTTTGATGCCTGTTACCTTAAATGGATCATTATAACGAGCTATTCAGGTGTGAATCAGGTGTGTTGGAGCAATGAGACATCTAAAACATGCAGGGCAGTGGCCCTCTATGACCAGGATTGGTGAACCCTGCTTTAAAGGCGTAGGCTGTAATCTAGATTAACAACCGAAGGGATTTGTGGGTCGGTGTCTCTGCAGAATTCCCAGTGGCTCCTAATAGAGCCTGGGAATAAGAGAAGGCTTTACCTTTGTGAGAAATTGGATAAGGGCTTGTGAGGGATTGTGTATTGTAAAGCTAGACTGAACAGGACAGTTATAAATCCAGGAAAAAAATTCCCCAGACAGCTTCAGGCTTTCTGTTAAATGTTGATGCAGTACTTCAACGGATAGTCGCTTGTATCCATATGCTTTTAACTCTGTGCGGTTTGTTGTGTCTTAACAGCACCCAGTGAATGCTCTTCCATTGTGTCGTCCTGCAGCCGACTGCCAGCCCCCCTGCCAGAACCGTGGCTCCTGTAGCAGGCCCCACAGCTGTGTGTGTCGCTCCGGCTTCCAGGGAAAAAGCTGTGAGGAGGTGGCCCCAGAGCAGGTCTACATCCATGATGGAGGCTCGCTGAGGCGGGTGCAACCCGGGGCCAACCCCTTCCAGAGGGATCAGCCACGTAGGAGGCCCTCGGAGAGGCAGGCCCTCCACACCACCACACCAACTACAACCAGACAGCCCCAGCCCGCGTGAGTGTCCCCTCCTACAGTACCTCCTGTCTTTGACAGATAGAGCTAATGAAAACGCAAAGTGTTACTTTGGAATCCGTGTAGCGTTCGGTCATGAATGGCATGAGTGGCACGTGTGAACAGTCCAAAGCAAGATGTATTGAACCTTGAATTATAGTAACCACCGCTTCCTATCAAATATGTCCACCCCAGGAGTCACGATATTGTGATTTGCATTGTAATAACTTTAGACATCTTTATTTGTATCTATATTCCTCTTAAAAATACACATTCATTATGTTCTGATAGCCAGCGTTAAAATGATAGTTCTTAGATTGTGCTGTTATACTGAATGTGTATATGTTATGTTTTGTGTTATGTTAAGCATGTTATGGTGAATGTTATGAGCAGGGCTGTTGTAGTACAACCATACAACTCATAGCTGTGCTGATATTATTATAACACCCCCTTGATATTGCTTAAATATACAGTACTAACAGTGGTTCCTTATTTTGCTATGCATTATTGATTTAGTTTCAGATTGTACTGAAGCGGAAACTGAATTAAAATGGATCGCTGGTTTAATATTAGAAAATAAATTAATACAGTAAAATAAGACCGAAACACAATAACTGAGAAATGTCCTGCATCATAAGAAAATATCAGTTAGTTAAGAAGCTACTTTAAAAAAAATATATAAATACATGAACAATACATAAAACTAGCATGCATTGTC
>JAODVN010000015.1:1902463-1912779 GCA_025434125.1 Chologaster cornuta
GGAGTTTCACACAGGGCTGGGCGGCCAATAGACGAGGAGATGACTGTCCCACTTTGACTGATCCTGGAGTTCATGAGCTTATCGGGCTGGCAAGTATCAACAGATCAATGTATGCCTACTATCCTCCAGCTGTGCTAAGGTGGTTGGGTTTAGGGGAGCAAGGGGGGGCTCAGTGGTCAGCTGTGTTAGCACAAGGACAGCGGGTGGTGTGAGGGGTGTGGTTGCCCAGCTGAATCTCCCTCCCACCTATCACCCACCCCACCCCCCAAACACTCTTGGCTAGGCTTATTCCCATGACAACTGTAGGCCGCACCAGGCAAAGTGTATTGAAGGCCTACACACCCCTACATCTGAGGCTATTAAAAAGTTAATCGTTATTGGTTGTTTCTGCGTCTTTACATTGCTGCATTAGCTTTTCTTATGTCAATGAATTAAAAGACAGCTGCCGTTAAGGCTGCTAACTGAGTCATGTGCCCTGGAGGAGTGTAGAGTTTCTCATTTGGACCGCAGCCAGCAGGCTCAACAGAAAATAAAACCGTGAGCGTACACAGCTCTCTGAAATGTCATTATACACTGAGGAGTAATGACTGTAATCCTGAGGTTTAATAATATTTAATTAGCTATTATGCACACAGCTTGCCACATTGCCTTACCGTTAGTTTCACGAGGTGCGCTATTGTCAGACCACATTGTATTTGTGCTGTTGGAACACTCTGGTGCAAGGCGGCTGGTGATATGAATTTCGGGGCGGTGCTATATTTGCGGTGGCAGCTCAGATACTGTATACTCTATTGTCCTTATTGTTTAGCGTATTTGTAGACTTTCCAGTTGAGGAAAAACAAGAATGAGCAACAAAAGGTTTTGCTGGTAATGGACGACGACGCCGACATCGAGTGTGAATCAAAATCAACGAGCGACAATAACTTAATAAACATGGAGGCCTGCCAAAATGCACAAGTCTCTCATTTGGACAGGAGCCAATGAACCGTGTAACTCATTACTGCTCTATGAGCAGTACTATTGAACATGACTCATAATAAAACAACATCCTCCCTGAATCTATTCAGCACCCAAAGCCTCCATAGTCTGCTGAATGTAATATCTTCACTATTCTTATCTAACTCAGGCCTATATGTAGTGTACCATCACTGCAGCAGAAGTTACTGTTAGGGATCAATAAAGTACTTATCTTAATCTTCTCTTATCTTAGCTGAACTGACTGCTGTCACAGGCTAATTCACATTAAGATGGATAGATTAGGATAAGGTGTATATGATGTTCCCCTCCTAATAAACAGTACATTACAGCTAAATGAGAGAGTGAACTCACAGGTGATAATTTAGACATCGCCAGTATACCAGAGTCAGGAGGAACCCCGCGGAGGCCTCGTCTTGGGGGGTTGGGGGTGGCTCTGTGGGTTGTGGTTGTGTACAACAGGTGCTGAGATGCCTGTCAACACTAAATTGCTGTTATTCGCTATTGCACCGTTTCTATATTCACTTAGCTATGCATGTGTGAGGCATTTGGCACGACTTGGCGTGAAATGGCCTTTGTTAATTGGGTTGAGTTAAAGTGGGCAATTGAAGCTATTGTCGAATTTGTTGTCATTTCAGGCACGTCTTCTCCTGCGTCTTATTTGGAGCTGTTGAAGTGGGCCAGAGACGCAGGCGAGGAGGAGTTACCCGTGTAAGCTGCAGTGTTTTGATTGGCTTTGCAGACATAAACAAGAGCTGCACTTGTGAGCGACCCTTGCGCCTGACCCCACAGATAGAGGCTTCTCTAATGGGTGTCTCTTTCAGCAGTGGGCCAGGCTGCTGGGGAAACAGAGGAGCCATTGTTTAGCCAAGGGAAAGCTGAAGCTCTCCCTGTTAAAGTGCAGAGGAGACAGGACCAGATAATAAGAGCTACCAAGTAAATGGAGTCTGGAGGTAAACGGCGAGGCAGACAGGGCGCATCACTGGCGCACAGACACTAATATCCAATATCCATTAACAGTAATTAAATGAGAAAGTGGCTGTGGCACGATGGCTGCAGGCACAACCTGTCAGTATGGCCGCTGTACAGATATATGTATTACGCTTTATTTGCACTGTAGGAATTCTCATACAATAAATACCTAAGGCAAAGGAATTAGCCGTGGAACATTGGGGAACGGTGTGTGCTGTAGTGACTGAGACTAGGATCTGTTGATCTGTTTCGACCACATCCTATGACACACACACACACGCGCGCGCACACACACACATTGTGTGACACGAGGAGGCCCCAGGCAAGGGAGTTGCTCTGCTGCAAGTGGCCAAACAGGTGAGTCAGGTGTCAGCAAGCTGTGAAACTGTACCTGGCAGCCATGACAAAAGAAGTGCCACGCTTTTGCCCTCGGGGAGGTGACTTTAGACAGTGCACAGCTTTGACATGTCTGCGCTATTAAACACAAGAGTTACAAAGCGTCACATAGGTGGGAATATAATGCATTGCATTGATTTGCTGCTGCGCATGTTCACTGCATTATCATACGTCTTACACAGCGCTATATGAAAGAGCCTCGGAGACCATACCAAGAATAATGCCACCCCCCTGCACAGGCCAGAAAGAGACAGTGAACCAGTGTTTATATCTGCCATGAGTAATCTATCAGTGTTTTGGCCCGGGACCATCTGTGCTACAGTGTAACTAATCTGTCGCCTCAGCAGCGCAGGCCTTGACCTCTCAGGACGTGACGGGGGGTGGGGGGTACATTTGTTTATTTTGCTCTGTACTGGGGCATATTACTTGGCGTACATGTGGGACACAGGTCAAGCCTCCTAGTTGCCATGCTAAGCTCGCCTACACTTTGTGTGTTTCAGGAGTGTGCGGATGTGTGCATGGAGTAAATACCGGGCGCTCCCTCCAAATGAATGTCCAAGCTTCAGGATGGATGTGATGGGCACAGTTTTTGCCAAACGCCTGGCTAGCTTCAAACGCTTGTCTAGCCTCAGACACTTGGCTAATCCATCAGTGGCTTACTTTGACAATTCAGAACTCCTTGAAATAAAGAGAAATCTAAGGTCTTAGTTGAGTGGCAGCAGAGCACACATCAGTACATTAAGTATGCTCCTGCAGGCTGTCACATAAAAGCCGGGGCATTGTACTAGCAGCACGTTGCAGTTTGTCAAACAATACAAAAATGACAACTTTGAACTTGTTCAGTAAAATTTTATTTGAAAAAGTACCAATAAACAACAAGAAATTTGGGGAAAAAAGTTTTGTAGAGCAAAGCTCTTTATGTACAGCATATTGCACTACATAACACATTGTCTTTCTTAATATATCAACAGAAAAAAATATGAACACAAAATGAGTGCACAGTAAAGTCTCGAAAACACACAGTCAATGTTTACAAAAATGCTACATTTTCACTGGGTCTTATTTCTTGGTATGCAAAGATCGTGTGATATTCAAGACTTTGTTGAAACTGAGCAGTTAAAGGCATTTTCCAAGGTTTCAGTAATACATGTACAGTTCATCTTTTCTGTAACAAAGGGAAATTATTTCCTAGCTATTATGCAGGTTCAAGAGCCAATTTAACCACAATACTGAATTGTTTGGTTTTGTTTATACACTACAATGAGATGCACACGGAATGTTGCAAGTTCATTTTTATACAAAAAAGCCCTTGATCTCATTGGGCTTCAAAAGATCCAAACAGTATTAAAATGTGACAAGTATGAACTGTCCTTATAAAAACAAACCCTTTTTCCCTAAGAAAATACATCTTAAAAAAGTTAAGAAAAGACCATGAGCCAGAAATGTTTCATACAAAATAACAAAATCAAAACCTTCAAAACTTCAAATGTATATAAAGTGGACTAAAAAGTTCAAGACACTTGATGGTTTCCATAAAATACAAACACCCCACTATCGGTCTTCTCTGCACATTATATGGAGTGCAGCTTGGAACCTCCTCTAACAAATGATGCAGGGCAAGAGGGTGGCTTGTTTCCCTTTACAATAAATCAAACAGGCCATCTTTTAGGGCGGAGCTGGTCAATGTATCACTGTATGACTAAAACATATGGCCAGTTGAGCCCATGACCACAGAGAGAACAACCCAAAGTAAATACTACATTTAAAACACAATAGATCAGGGACACATGAGATATACAGACACAAAGTACTTTCCAGTGCATACTGATTATAATACAATGATCAAAATATAAGAATTGAACCCAGCAACCAATGCCCTAATAAGAATTTTTATTTAAGTTTTAGAAAAAAAGAATTATAATAATTATAATAATCGCTACTTTGAAACTTCTGATGGCCTTTATATAATTTATTTTACATTTAAAATTTCTATGCACTACATGTGCTTGTGTAAAAATTGTAACATGGGTAACGCACAGGCCAAATGAAACCCTTCTTACGGTCTTAACTGTCAGTTAAGGCTCAAAACTTCATCCAAGTGGACACTTCTCTAAAGCACAAGCATCGATTTATGACACTATGCCTGGGTGTGTGGAGACCACAGAAAAATGCATGAACTAGTGGGCCTCTCCCCGGAAATCACAACCTTAAAGTAATAACAGGCACAAAGCAGTCTATCTGTGCTCTGTATATGTGCCATATATCTAAGACCAAAGAAAATGGAAAAAAAGCAATTGCACACAGAGGTGTATACAGTGAAATCAGCAAATATACAAATAAAATAAATAGGAAGGGGTAAAAAATAAATTACAAAATGAAGAACACCCAAGTTAAGAAGAAGCAGTACATAAAGGGCTATGGTGGGGCGAGTACACAGACTGATAGGCAAGGCAAGGTGCAGTGGAACAGGCTGCTATACGGGACTGGCTCAGCATTCAGGATCCGCAGGAAACTTTAACCGTAACCACGTTCAGTTCACCTCACACGCCTCCTACTACATGTTCAGCAGGCCTCTGTCCCACCGCAGCCAGCAAGCGTGGCCTCCCGCCTGTCTGTCAAACTGCACCTTTTGGGTATCTACTGAAGTCTTAAGCCAATAGGGATCTGAACTGAAACAGAGACATGTCTACACCTTGAGGAGTTTTCATTAGACCACCACTGCTTCTCTTGTAACTGGTTCTGAAGGTGACCAGTAGCCTACAAAGTTGTCCCTGAGACACATTTGAGATGTTAAATGAGAGCAAATCCTAACTGCACTATGACAACCCTTTACAATTATACCCCGTCATGTACTGCTCTTGGGTCCAAAATTTAGCCTAGAGCAGGCGATGGAAAGTACAACAAACAGCATCTTTAACAGTGTCTTCAAACATATTCATATTTTACTAATAATTACAGTTTATTCGCCGTGATTTTTTTTTTCTCCAACTTATAGACCAGTTGTCAATGGATTCAGTGATATAACAAATGATCTGCACCAAAAGAAAACAGTAATCACCCAACAGATTACAGAATGGTAAAAACCACCCAACATTTAACCTGAGAGGAGATGGTATTAGTTCACAGGTTGGGAGGGATGTATAGTATTGCTTAGGTGTTCACAATACACACTGGCTGCATGAAGCACATAGCACATAGACTCACTCAAACCCTGACAGTTGATCGAGGCATGTGGCTCTGTGGGCACTGCATGTTAACCTTTCAAAGCAAGCAGTTCTGGTACAGTATCTTTCTTGAGTTGTGTTGTTTATTTGAGGTCTTGATGCTAATGATTTGTCTTGGACATGCGAATGAAAGAGCCAAATTACCTAACTGATAACCTTCATTCAGAACAGAGGTTGGTTTGGTAAGACAATATGAACTTTTTAAGGGTGTAGTCTAGTGCAAAAACAGTGGATCCACAGCTCCACTTCAAGGGCATGGAGGTTTTAAAGAAATCAAAAGCCAACAACCTAAAATACTTGGATCTATTCTATTGGAAAGTGGAATTAGGAACAAGATTATAATGGAAGTGAGATTCATATCTGGTGATCTGATGAAAACTGAGAAAACTTTGTCACCAAATATTTTTGTGACCTTATAGACCATAAATGGTTGATTTAATAATACTTATAATTACTATTTTCAATCACACCAGGGGACACCATTTTCAGATTACTATATTAAACTAGAAATGTAAATGGGATATGAAATTAGACTAAAAACAATATACACTCCAATGAGGAGTGCAAAGGTGAGGTGCAAAATGCTTTGTTCTGAGAAACGGACTCTTTGGGAAATAGTAAATTGTCAAATTGACCGGTTACCTGGGAAAATTCAGTAAGGAAAACCCTGGAACATATTTATTTTCCTTTTCAAGTCCTTCTTACATATTAAACCTGCTTAACACACTTTCAGCTGTGCATGGAGACATGGAATAAGGCATTCCCAGGGTCTGTGGAGGTCATTCAAGGTGAATACATGTTGAAGTGCAAACAAACCCAACAAGAACAATGTAGGCTACTGTACACAATAATACACTGCACATTCACTCACATATGTGCATTGCCCTGTAGAGGAATATGGGGAGCAACATGGCATCTTCTTAGAAGGAAAAACCTTGTAAAAAAAAAAAGTTGTTGTCTCCGTCCTGCGGTGACCATTTCTCTCTCCTTTCTCCTCCCCAACAGACCCGTGTTAGATTTGACAGTGCCATCAGGAGTCCAGTTCCACTCAGAGACTGAGAAATATGATTTAAAGGGGCTGGTCTCCTCACCTCCGTCCTGCTCCGCCACGTCCAGCCAACCCCCCCCTGTCAAACAGGAGGCTGAGCAGAGTGGAGGCAAGGCGCCACCACAACGGCCCATGATGCCTTTGGTTCCGATGATACTGCAACAACAACAAGAAGACCACTAAAAGTTAGAACCATCACAATAACACCCACTGAACTGGGCTTATCTCTCGCAAAACCTTAATATATGATTACACTTTTAAGATATTCAGTGAACATTGATGTTTGACCCATTCTTGAATTCATTTAACAACCCTTATAACACCTTAATGTTCAATGTTTCCAGTGATACTTAATGATCCAGTGATATGTGATACAATAAGGGAGGAGCAGACACCGGACATCATCTTCTATCCCTAGTCTTAACATCATCAGACATCTACCATGTCTAATAATGCTATGCACCCCTACATCGTATGGCTCTGTGACTGCGACAACAAACCGGGTGATCAGGAGGAGCATTATTTCTCTCACTGGCATGCAAGCCAATTGGATAGTGTGCGATTAGCAGGATAATGCTATCTCTCCATTGAGAAGGGAAGATAAGGTAATTGCACTATATGGGATTAGGGAGCTCTTGAGGAGAACCTGGAACTCATATCTACAGGAGAGTGGTAGAGCGTTACAGTAGCTCAAGGTCTGCCCACCAAAAGCCCAGTCACAGACGAAATGCAGACTCCACCATACCTGATAAGGCCGTAGCTATTTTCAGTGCAGGCCTATAAACCTAAGATGAGTAACAAAAGACCTTAGATTAGCTCCTCAACACAATGCAACAAGTACACCATTTTCTTCTTGGCAACTGTTTACCACAGCCAACATGTCTGACAGACAGCATAGATTAGATATGCCATATTTACATGACTGGTGAGGTAGTATCCAAACACTGACCTACTTTCACCAGCTAAGAGCTGCCATATGATAAGCCTTGAGGTGTATTTATTCCAGTCAAAGTGCAGAGCACATTGCAGTG
This sequence comes from Chologaster cornuta, assembly GCA_025434125.1. Taxonomy (NCBI): domain Eukaryota; kingdom Metazoa; phylum Chordata; class Actinopteri; order Percopsiformes; family Amblyopsidae; genus Chologaster; species Chologaster cornuta. The sequence goes on from JAODVN010000015.1 coordinate 1,910,110, forward strand.
TGTTGCATAAGCTTTTGCCAGATTGCTGCTACATATGAAGAGCCTCTCACTCAATCACTTTTGCTTAAAGCAAAAACAAAGGTTAGAAACACATCAGAAAACTTAAAGTGCCAACTGCTTTGTGAGAGACAACACATAATCGTGGTTAAAAAAAACATGCTTGTTCTACAATAAATCTGCAGTAAAAGTTACATGTGGATATTTAGATAAGGCTGTGATCATAACAGCAATGCATTATTTGTCAATACAGTACATTATATAGTACATATTGGATGATTTCACAACATGTATGCAGCTAGCATGGCTTTAAACACTTATGTCCCCACAACCTCTGTGAATATGTAAACGGATTACTATAGACACAAGCAGCTCCAGTTTCGTGATGACAGAGATAGGGAGCAATAATGAATGTATGTGAATGTGGAATATAATGTACACGTCAGCAAGATATGTGTAGACCGCTCACTGCCTGCTGTTAGCAACATTAATAAAACAAGAGGCCGACTACACAAACAGGTGTCACGCAAGCTAACAGCACAAATGCAATTCTAAAAGTCTCCACAAAACACAGAAAGTCCCTGACTTTTATCTTTCACACTGCCATGCTGAACGAGAGAGAAAGATAGCGTGGTGTAGGCAGGCTTGTCGCAACATGGTCACGAGTCACTCCACCAACTGTCAAAATCATCAGCCTCTAAATTTAACCAGGCACAGAGAGCCAGTCTAGCCAGATGGGGCCCGTCGTCACTCTGATATTAGCCTGATGTGCGCTATCAGAGTCCCGTGTGGGCTCTCCGTCAAGCCAGCTGAGCACAACTTCTGTCTTATCTCTAGAGCAAACAAGTGACCACAAAGTCCACGTTAGTCATATTAGGGAGGAGACAAGGAGCTGAAGGACACAAGCCAACGCTGAACTGTAATATTAGATGATAAGAGAAGCACAGAAATGGACATCACCTCCAGACGCGCCGAGATATTTTTAAATTTAAATTGAGATCCACTCTCCCGGTCTCTACATGAGAGTGTCATTCCCTCCGCGAAACTGCAAAGATAAAACCACAAATGCTGTTCACGCATAGAAGCACACACACAAGCGCACGCTTGCACACACACAGCGGACATTGAACCCTGCTTTCAACACCTCCTGTCGAAAGCAGAGGGAGTCGTCTCACCTAAAAAAACACTGGGAGTGAAACCTAACCCCGCTCCTTTCCCTGCGCAGACCTTAGCAGTCTTCCTGCCATTGTGACCGTCATTACTGCCCTGTCTCCAATGTCAGCCTTCCCCTGGGGACCCCCCCCCCCCCTCCCCCTCCAGCCCTCCTCAGGCCAAGGAGCAATTTATCTGTCAGCATCCGCTAGCACTCCCCTCATACGCGGTTATGCTATCTAATCCCTGCTCTTGCCAGGGGCTCCCAAGCAGAGCACACACACAGCTATGCTGCTCCATCAACGGTCCATCAGCGAGATGGCTGTCAAGAGGGCCTCGGCTGGCTTAGAGACAAGTGTCTGCTCAGTGCGATAGTGCTCCTCCACTGACAAAGACAGGCCACTATCCAGGTGAGAGACAGATAGAAATGTAACAAGGCACACGCACAAACAGTGTACGTCCTAGCTAACTGCTCCCCAGAGTTAGGAGATAGAACTGGAATCACAACAGATAAGCCTCGGGGTACAGAGCCAGTGGGACGCTGTATTGTCTTCACAGTGTGGCTGTCACACAGACTGGAAAGCAAGCACGTCTCTCCGGCTGCATAACTGGTGAGTGTTTTAGTTATTGTGTGTATATGCAGTCACGAAAACGCTTCTATTTTTATTAAGTCACAATTTGCGTTTCATTTCTTGCATGTGGCAAGTGCAGTTTTTCCTCGCACACGCACACAGGCACACACACACACACAGTGTGTGATGCCTTGTTATGACATCATAAACCCGTTGATACTGATTCACTCTTGCTTCTGTTTACTCAGACAGTAATGGACAGTAACTCAGACACTTCCTGCACCCCGCCAACCCCCCAACACTTTACACGAGCCACTGCCTGCCTCCCAGCCACACATGCGGTACGTCTGCACGTTTGTGTCTGTCCATCCGTCTGTCTGTCTGCTGGTCTGTTTGTGTGTCACTCTCAGAATACGCGAGTCATGCTCAGCTCATGTGATAATAATAACCTCAGCTTAGATGATGGTGGTGGTGTGAGAAGAAATGTGAAATCTGATTTGGTGTCGGCGTGAAAAGAAGAAGTTGTTTATGAAGGCATACATGTTGCGTCAGCTTCCAATATAACAAACCGGGCGAGGCCCGCTCTGCTGGGAAAGGTTTGCGAGTGGCAAAGAGAGCATCGGGGTGTATTTTCCATCCCCTCTCCCATTATCAGCATCAGCCTATTACTGTAAGCAGATCGCTCCCTGCTATACTATCCTACACGGTCATTATAGCCGTCTCGGTTCCATAGGCTGTGGGGGCCTCTTATTTAGGGCGTTTCCCGTGGCTGTGGTCGTCAGCTCGGGAAGGGGTCTGAGTGGAGTCTCCCTGCAACCACAGCTGTTCCCCTCCGGGGCTCACGCATTCAGCGTCAGGTTGCAACACATGTTTACCTTCCCCCGCCACTTCTGCTTTTTTTTCCCCCCTTTAACGTCGTAAGAACGCACGCGTGGACGTGACACGCACG
>JAODVN010000015.1:1915685-1925791 GCA_025434125.1 Chologaster cornuta
GCCGGTCTAGAACAATGGCAAGCCATCTCGGAAATGACTGCCCTTGACTCAGTTTATAGTTTAAATGGGATAGGGACTAAGACCCACAGTACATGTTGACTGTGTATACATTGCATTGCTGCCCACACACACCGGCTGGCTGTTAGAGGTGCTGCTCAGACAACAATGTCTCTCCTTGAAGGCACGCTGAGGTCGTTTGGGTGTGAAAAACACATTTGCCTCACTTTTACGTGTTCATGTTTCAGGTTATTTAGTACAAGCCCTGTCACTGCATGACTTTTATAGGTTAATGCAGAATTTTTATTAGTTGAATAAACATCCAGGTGTAAAAGAAAATAACTAAATATAAGAAAAACACACAGCCATAGAAAGTTGTTCTGTTTAATCTATGGATAATCTTAATAAAGACCTAAATCAAGATTGTCACATTTTCACAGCAGGCACACACAAGCACACTTGAAAAGCGCAAACAAAATAATGTAGATACAATTACAGATCAAACTAAATTGCCTCAAGACCTACACAATGTCAATTCTGTATAAGATTGTCCCCTAATCTCTATATCACTAACACAGAAGCAATTGATTACTATAAAATATACCTTTCTTATTACAAAATTATATTAAATTCTAATGGCACTTCTATTAAAAAGATTTTCAGAGATATATGCTTTTTTTGTACCAAATTAAAATTGAAGACAGTCAAATGAAGCAATGCGATAATAAATAGTTCTCATTATCATACACAATTCACAGTTGTAACCTGTAGAGGACAGAATTCCAGTATTATCAGTGTAATCCTACAGTCATTTTTAACTAAAACCATTTTACAGCATGTGTTAGGCAAACATACCCCAAATCAAGTGTAATGTGTTTCCATAAAAATCTGTTTCACATTCAACAATGACATAAACAGACTGTTAGGTATTAACAATATAGCCAAATAAAAGCCAAACATAAAAACGCATATTAGTTCAACCTGTCAAAAAAGCTTCTTTTTTTATAACAGATCAAGAATAAGTCTCTCTCCCGGTGTTATCTCCAGAAGCAGCAATACACTTTTTTTATTGTTTTAACTTAGTTGACAAGGTCAAAAGTTGTATTCATCTTTCAGCTTCATTGGGCCAAGCTAAGGTGACATGAACATTACCACCACAGTCTAGGCAAATGTACACAATAGAAAAGGGTTTCTCCAGATGCAACACTTATTAGTGTCAACAAGGCACGTTGTGTGATCATCCTGGAGGTTCAAAGAAAGACTGCAAAACAATGAGCGGTAGCAACTCTTGACAACGTGTTAGCTTCTGTCACTGTACACCTGTATTACCATATTGGAATTACTCCATTTGAAAAGGTGAGAAAACAATGAGTGGCAAAATATACATTCCTGTGTGTCCTGTGAAAATATCACACAGAATTTACGCATTTGGGAGAAATTAAATTGTATATCACTATGTACAGTAACTGGTGGGTAAGAATTTGAGTCTATCTTTTTCTCAAATTTGTTTTACTCATTCTTACAATATACTGAACATTTGTTTCAGATAAACTGTTCCATTCAATTTGTACTTTCGTTAAAAATTACTTTTGCCAACTGCTATTCAAAATAAATAAGGATTCTCAAGTTTGTTGTTAATATATTTTGATGCTTTGAAAGGAGTTATTGTGATCAGAAAAAATAAGACTTCAAAATCATTTAAACCCTGTAAAGTATACACTGAAATGGACAGGAAGTTGATCATTTGACCAGTTCATCACTCGGCTTGCAGTTTTCACACAAGTCTCGACCGCCTTAAATAACAGCCACAACTAATTTCAAACTTTTGAAAAGGTTTTTTAAAATCGGGAAACAAAGACACTTGAACACAATAATAATATGTTAAATAAGATATTCTAAAATATGTGCAATCAAGTTACCATGGAACAATGAAGCACTTATCTACTGCATGCTGGGATATAGGGCTGTTCTTTGATGCCTCCAGACAATGCACCTGTTTACAGTCTCCTTGGTGTCCCTTTGCTAAATACATTTCTCGCATTCCTAAGGCTTCATTCAATACAGAAAAGTGCAAAGCGAGCCTTGCGCTGCCTTTCTACCCTCAGCCACGAGAGACATACACAATGATCCCTTGAAAACTACCTGGGACATAGGGAAACAATGCATCTATTGTCCGATTTCTATAGGCAACCTGCACTCTATCTTTGTGGCTGTGCTTGTGAACAACTGTTTCCTCTGGAAGAGCAGCAGTCACGGTCACTATTAGCGTTTCAGATATGCAGAAGTCAATGAAACTCTGAATATGGAACAGTAACAAATGGTCTCCGGGGGGAAGACGTGACTGAGCCTAGATTACTTCAGCTTTAATAAGACACTTGGATTTCTCAAACATATTGTTCTAGTACAGAAAACAACTATTCCATAAATAGTATATATTTACATTAAATATACAAATAGTAAGAAATAGCAGCCTAAAGAATAGTGTTGAAACTATTTGCATGCTAAAAACAAGTGCTTCTCTATGTCCTTGAATATAGTAGTGTGTGCAATCCAAAAAAACTAACTAAAAATAAAATAACTGGATTTGCACAGTGAAAATCGATAGCCCCAACACCAGTGAAAGTACCAACACAGCTATGAGAGACGTGATGTCTTTCAAGCTTAAATGAGAATCTATTGTAAACCCTGAACCAAGTCAAACTAATAAATAATTTTTCTGATCAAGTCTTGTCAGGACAGAAAAAAAAGAAGATATTTTTATCATGGACTTTTAGTGCTGTGCTCCTGAAACATATAGCATCTACATGAATGAAGCAACTGAATTGCTCTTATGCAAAACAAACCTAGAATTGTGCCTGTTATTTTCTTGCCAGACATTATGTTCTTTCACCTTCATCAGTAGTTTTTTGCACAGAAAGAGAAGATAAAATATGAAAAAACAACTTTTCCTAGAAAGAAAAAACATGATCAGTAGATTTAGATGTTGCCAGTTAAGCAGAGCATAGCTTTGATAAAGATACAGTGCTACCAACAGAAAACTACAGCCATGATTGAGGCAAACATGGGATGGCATGGCCCACCTTTCATTCTCAGTTTCTCTTCCATGCCTGACAGAGTACATGTGCTAAACATTTATTTACCATCTCTGCCATATCAGAAAATAACAAGGTAATTTACTGCTAAATACATACTGTCAATCAAAAAGAATCAGTTCAAATGTATTTGCTGAATTCTGGATTTATTTTGTTGCATTCATTTAAAGATTGAATTAAGGACACTAGTGATTCAGTTGGCATCCAGTGCAGACAAATACCTTGTTATTTTCTCGTATTTGGTCAGATTTGAGTGTGTTTCAATTTTGTATTTGCCCAACGAGTCCTATTTGTGTTTACACACATTAGATAAAATATTGTCAGTAGGCACCGGTGTTGCAGGCATAGGCTGAACTTTAAACTTCATTATTACGTCTATTCATCAGCTTCTTTTAAGTCATGGTTGGAAGTCTATTCCATTGATATGTGCTTACAGTATTTGGATTAGAAACAGAACATAATGTAACTCTGACTCAGGCAAGAAAAAGATGTTATCAACACTGACTGAAAAATCAAGTTTGATGGTCTGTTTGCCTTTTGTTTTAGAAAACATAAACTTCATTCCAAACAAAACATGCCAAACAAAACAAAAACATAAATCCTTCCAGAATTTTTACTTCATAGTTTTTTTGCTGTCTCTTAGTTGTTAAAGATCTATAAATAAATAATAATGTAAGTGTTTTAAAAATAATATGCTAGCTGGACGGTTGAGTTCTATGTGCACAAATAAACTTTCATCATTCATTCAGATGATTGTTTTAACATCACATTAGTATTAGCAATCATCCATTTGCCCATTAAGTATGGACATACATAGGATGTTTTACTTTCAGCAGATATTCTTAATGCAAGAGGTTGACACTAATAAGACAGAAAATCAAAACAAGTGCATCATGTGGTTTGTTCGCCTTCAACGTACATCCAGCTGGAGTGTTTTACAGCACCATGTTAAGTCGCACAGCCTTTGCACCTGACCACCAACTATCTCTGATGCCACGCCTGGCTGTGGCATTGCTCACTAAACAATACATTAGTTCCAGTTCAGTTGCTACATGTTTAAGTCGATAAACGCCACATTGGGTAGAAGAACACAGAAAACCGTCAACATGTGTACACACCAACAGAGAAATCATTCAGTAGTAGTAGTCGTAGTACAGCAGTAGTAGTAGTAGTAGTAAGCAGTATATAAAAACAGACATACGCTTTCATATCTCATGGCACTGGTGATGGGGTGTGGGGCTGCATTTTATCCAATAGCGAGAGTCTTGACAAGGCCGCAGTGGAACTTTCTGATGTGGCGGTACAGGTCCCCAGACTGGGTGAAGCGGCGCTCGCACCACTTACACGCGTGCGGCTTTTCGCGCGTGTGAACCACGGCGTGCCGGCTCAAGTTATGGGAGTACTGGAAGCTCTTGCCACACTGGCCACAGGTGTAGGGCTTCTCGCCGGAGTGCGTGCGCTCGTGCCGCTTCAGCGTGTACATGCAGGAGAACGTCTTGCCGCACTGCGAGCACGTGGGCACCGAGCCGTCCGGGGACAGCTTGGAGCGCGCGCCGTCCTTCTCGCGGAAGTGCGAGCTGAGGTGCAGCTGCAGCACGTGGGGGCTGGGGAACACCTTGCTGCACAGGGGGCAAACGCACGCCTGCCCCGGGGCCAGGAGCACCGCGCTGGACGCCGAGATGTCCGATGACGCCATGTCGTCCTCGTCCTCCTCGTCCTCGCTGTCCCCCACCAGTCGGCCAGCTCTCCCCCTCCCCTCCTGCTCCTCCCCCACGTCCGCCATCAGCTCCTCCTCCAGGACGGCGGTGGCGGCGGCGGCGGCGGCACCGTTGCTGTTGCCTGGGAAGAGGGCAGCGAACCCTGTCACCACGGAGGTCCTGGCGCTATTCCCAAAGCGGCGGCTCTCGGGGCTCACCGCCTCACCGTCCTCCTGCTCTGACAGCGAGTCGTGTTCCTCTTTAACAAGTGGCTCAGCGGCCTGCTGCTGGCTGTCGAGGGCCAGCTGTCCTGCCACACAGGAGGCCTGGAAGGGATCTCTGCTCGACAGAGGCTTGAAAGACAAATCCAGTGCGCAGTCCATGTCATCCGAAGCCAGGGACCTCTGGGACAGCGATACGGTGGAACTACTGACATCAGCTTTTGTTTGTCCAGCTGTGTGGATGCAGGGCTCGCCCTCCGCTGACACGTAACTGACACCTACAAGGCCCGGGGACCTGCCAGAGTGACCGTTCGCCTTCTGCTGCCGGCCATGCGCGGACCTATCACAATCTGTGACAGCCAGCCTTGTGTCGCTGTTGTTCACGTCAAGCTCCTCTGCCGGGGCCCTGGGAGGTCCCCGGGCCTGCGTGGGGGGCTGTTGCAGGCAGAGCTGCTTGCTGTGCAGCTCGCCGTCTGAGGAGTTGTCTCTCTCCAGACAGCTGAGTCCCAGACCTTCGCCTATCTTTTCATCCAACGAGTAGAATTCCTTATCTTTAAGTTTACCTTTACACACTTTCACTATATCGTACATGTGGAGGTAACTGGCAGCTGCCAGGACGTCCTCTACAGGCAGAGTGCTGAATTCCAACTTGCCTTCATACATAAATTGAAGGAGCAGGCTGAAAGCCGGGGCTGTCACAATGTCACTGTTCAGATGCACAACGTCTCTTTTGTCTAGCTGGTCCCTGTAGAAGAGATGGAAGTACATGCTGCATGAGGCCAGCACTGCTCTGTGGGCTTTGAATCTAGCCTCCCCGACAAGAACGGTGCAGTCACAGAGGAAACCTTGGTGACGTTGCTGACTCAGACACTGCAGCAACTGGCGGCTATGGTCTGGGAACTCCATTCTTCCTTCATAACCTGAAGAAAAACAGGAAAAACTGGATACTGAATAAACGAAATGCAGCCATTTAGGTCTCGGTGCATGGAGTTGCAAGCGCTTGCAAGCCGTAAGAAGCTGTCTAACAGTAGGCCTAAATAGGCTGTGATTAAACCTAAATATTCCCTAAATCCGATTTTACACGAACTGAGTTTTTCTTGCATATCCTATAAAACAATTGTAGTTGGTTAATGTAATTTACCCACCGGTCTAACTACAACTATTGTCAAAACCACAGTACAATTATGTATCATTAGCCTAAATAAAAACATTGAACTTTTCAGTAATCGCGGCATATTTTTCGTTTTGCTCACCTGACCTTGTATCATTTTGTAAACAAATCCTTCGCCGGGTAGCGGAAGTGTTCCTGCTAGTAGTCAGACTACTTTTTGCGCTTCCCATGAAAATGTGAAACTGTCGGACCAATCGCACGCACTTTACCACATATAGCCTACAAAATAAATCGCTCTTCAGCTGCTGTTGTTCATGTTTACCGAGCGATCAAGTGGAACTGTTCACCTTCTGAGCACACAAATAAAGCCGAGCCTATGCGCATGTAGGCTTGTGGACAGCCTTACAGTCGCCCATCGTGCAAGGTTAAGAAAAGCCAGAGGAGAGTGAGTAAACTGCTGCTCTGTTTGCTAATTACACTGCAAGCTGTGGAGTCAGCTGCTCTGACATCACTGCAATGGAAACGCTACCTCCAGCTGTGCTCTCTTTATACCATATGTTACACCGAGCTACTCAATCCAAAAAGGACATGGAACTTATTATACGTGGTGCTATCTAAATGTCACAATGTTAAATACAGTATAAATAAAACTTTAAACAATTTACATCAGAAATAACATACATTCAGCGATCGATATAAGAAAGGCTATACAATGCCTTGTGGCTCTTTACGCGCTGGTCACACGCACAACTGTGAGCGTTTATTTTAAGATTCCAATTAAACTAATAGCCAAATAGTATAAACAGGTAGAACTATACAACTATTCAGTCGATGCCTTTACATTATTACCACAATTGCATTGAACATATTACACATACGTGTAAATCCGCGATAAATCGACCATTATTTGTAAAGGAAAACCCCAAGACAGCGGAAAGGACGCAGTAAAATGAGCTGCATGTCCGTGTTGGGAAACGGATTGCTGGGAGCCTTTTAACAGCAGAGGAACTCACAGCAACTGCCGCTGGCCAAGCCAACTGCGCTGAACGAAGCAGCGAGGGCATTTCTAACTTTCGCTTTCTCAATTTATATAGACAGAACTAAATACTTACATATATTCCCCAGCTCGTCGTGTTTTCCTATATGTTCCGACGTCCTTTCATGATGTGCGGCCAGATGTTCTCTTCTCCTGTCGCTTCTTGAGCTTCAGTTCGACCCTGCCAGGCGAGCTATACTCTGCGCTGTGTGTCAAGCAGGTTGATATTAGAACAATCTCGCGATAGCACTGGCCACAATAACTTCTGTACTACTACACCGCCTCACACAGCGGCAGCAAGTAGCAGAGTAGCTTGGGAACAGCAACTGGCACCTTACAAACACCTGCCCTGGCACTTCATGGACTTTATAATAGAGAACGAAATTTACGACTGACTGACGAATAGCTTGCTTTGTCCAACATTTGAGACTGTTGTAAAATTATGCAATTTCATTAGCTGTAAATGATTTACAGGCTCGTGTATCTATCATTTATGGATGAAATGCACACTGTTATTTTACCTCTTTCTGTCTGGCTTTTGAAATAAACAGTATGTTTTATAATAGAAAAATACATTATAAAATTTGAATTAAATAACAAATTAATTGATTAATGTCGGGGTGATTGATGGAAACTGCAATCCTAAAGAGAGGAACTTCCTGCCTCCAAACTATTCAGCCTACTATTGTTTCTCCAGAGGACATCATCCCTGATGCATTGTATTTATCGTTTATTCTCATATCTGTTTTCTGTTTTGACGTCTGACATGCAAACAATACAGATGAATTCATCTGGTTTATTTCTGAAGCTGACTCTCTAATAGTTTGTGATTACTGCATTGTAGAAAACCAGGGGCTAGATGTTGCAGCTGCTTATCTTTTGCCCCCCCCATCCCCATCCTTCCCATCTCAACTGTCTCAGTCACCTTTGCCCTGTGTTCCAGCTGTCGTGTGCTTTGAAAGGGCCATTTGCGGCTCCTCGCTGCCCCCAACACAGAGGGGAACAGGCAGTCTGACAGGCGATAGCAGCCACTGGTCAGTAAGGGCCACTGGCTGCAATTCCTCTCCACTTATAAGGGCTTTACTTCATTTTTAGGCTAGCATTAGGCAGGCTATAGGCCCATTAGACCCATATTTAGATGACTGGAAGAAAAGGACACAAATGACTTAAGTTAATGGCCTAAATGAGATGTATTCATTAAATTGAATTCGGCATTTACCATCAATAAACAAATAATAACAGCCAGCTATGGTGTGTGACTTCCCAGGACGGTACTCATCACAACACGCACCAGCAAACAGAATGTGCTGGTGGAAACGCTTCAGATGTGCCATACGAAAAAGAAGAAATGTTTACCATTCAGCACACACACTGTCCAATGCAATGAAGAGCAGCTATGTGGATAAGAATAGGACCAGTGGGCCTGTGTTTCCCTGGCCTGGCAAACTCAGTGGCCCAGTGGAGGAGGGGTGTGTGTGTTCACAGGGCAAGACAAAGCAGCGGTTGTACCCTGGAACTGTGGCCTCAGAGAGAGGCTCAGCACAGCAAAGGTTCTCACACACAGAAAAAGATAGGGAGAGGGAGGGAAACACAATGAGAGTGGGGTAGCAGGGAGGGGGTGCGTGAGGGGGAGCAACAGAGAACACTTCCTGGAGGTTCATTCTTCCTCTCTGTAATCATCAATTGCATTCTCCCCATGACCCACTCCTCTCTCAGACAAACAAAGGGCCCCGCATTCCAGTGTAGTCTGACCACCAGCCAGCCAGCCAGCCAGCCAGCCAGCCAGCCAGCCAGCCGGCCAGACGCATTTGATCCACATCACTTTTCCCAATGGACCACAGGTCTCCTCATTCTCTAACAGTGATGGGCAGAGCTGGTCTGTCTATTACGGGGCAGCATGTTGCTTTGCATGTGTTGCTATCTGAAGTCCCTCAACATGTTTGATTTTGGTTCAGTGAGGGCAGATGTTTGCTTTAGGTTACACCTGTAGGAAATTATATTTTCTGTTCATATTGAAAGAATATTTATTTTATATCTGAGGAACTGAATAAATATGAAATAATTTACTACTACTACATATAGCCTACTCCTACTACTACTAATGCATATGTAGTGTACATTTTGTTTGTTCTTTAATTTATATGCGACATATGGATATCTCATGCATTTATGCTTTTACAACATTGCATTAAATATGCCCCTCCCGTACAAACGCCATACTCTCCCTCACACACCCACACACAACCACTGTAGCCTACTACCTATATATAATACAGCAAAACAGTTGTTGAGAAGGAACCATTCCGTTCATTCTGTTTTAAAAATAAAGATACAATGTCATGGGGTTTTGTTAAAAACCTATTCGCCATACGACCGTACGACTATATAGCCAGTGGAAAGCTAAGAGTGGAAGTACTTTGAAGAGGTTGCTCATCTCGTTGTACATGCTTGGAGCCCACAAAACACCACATCAACAACATAACACGGCACATATCACTAGAACACTGCCAGTCGTGGAGGAGGAGCAGAACGCCACTGAAAAACAACTCAAGTATTTATGGGCAACGATCTGTACTGTTTGACAGGAACAGCCTGACATGGCTGAGGTGGACTTTAAGGGGTCGTTTATCGTTATTAACATATGAGCTGCGGCAACTTCCCCAGTTATTGCATTGAAATAATGTTTCTGAAAGTCTTAATTGACACTGGCCAAACCACATTTTGGTTATATTGTTTACATTTATATATGTCCTGCATGCCTACATAAAATTACATTTTAATGTCTAACAAGCCCATTATATATTTAACAGATTTTATACTGAAAATAATAATATGTATATGGTATATTTTTGTCTGCTAAATCAATCAATTTATTGCGAGAGCAGCAAACTCCGTCGGTGAGTTTGGTTGGCGCTAGGACCCGGAAGATCAGTTTGCCACTGAAGCATTGCA
>JAODVN010000015.1:1987855-2006224 GCA_025434125.1 Chologaster cornuta
CCACGTGATGGTGGGCGGTACTTCCTGTCACATACTGTGTTGCGATTGGCCATTCACGTCTACGGAGTTGGCGCCATTGAAAGACTGCGTGCAATCTTCAAAGCGTTGCCACAAATATTTTCACACTTTACCAGTATTTGTTGTTCAGCTACAACGTAATGGCTGATAAAGAAGGTAATTGTATGTACTTGCTTTGATTTAAATGTGTGATAATTTGTTAGGAACAACAACTATCAGACGATTAAAGCTGTCGTTCTTGGCGCGTCAGCCTTTATTGTTATAAAGTAACCAGTGCTACCATTTGCAGTAGAGTAGCCAACTACAGTACCGTACCGTACCGTAGCGTACCGTACGGTAGCTGGCTTGGCACATTTTCGAATACATATTTTTGTGCAGTTGTACATTATCAATATATATATTGCCCTCAATTGAATTCTCCAAAGCATGGTTATAAAAAAAAATCTATTCATAATATACAGTAAGAAGTGCTGCCGTTCAAATGAGCCATATCCTGTAATTGTTAACATGACACCACAAACTACACAACGATCTTTCACAGCCGACAAACAAGACTATTTTAGTGACTATTTTAATTATTTTGTGTTCATGTACAGTACTTTTAAATATAATTGTTATATGGTGTCCTGTTGGTCTTGTTCAACGTTGACTGTACAGGCGCGTTTGATGATGCTGTGGAGGAAAGAGTTATTAACGAAGAGTACAAGATATGGAAAAAGAACACGCCCTTCCTCTATGACCTGGTTATGACCCACGCTTTGGAGTGGCCCAGCCTCACTGCCCAGTGGTTGCCAGATGTCACCAGGTGAGAGATGATGCGCTCTCTGATATGTTGTCGTGACAACACTAAGAATGAGGCTTTCGGAGTCTGATGTGTGTTTTCCTGCCTTTTTGCAGGCCAGAGGGGAAAGATTACAGTGTTCACAGGCTGGTCCTCGGGACACACACGTCAGATGAGCAAAATCACTTGGTGATCGCTAGTGTTCAGCTGCCCAATGATGATGCTCAATTTGATGCCTCACACTACGACAGTGAGAAAGGAGGTAAGGAAAGCATAAAGGATGTCTTGTTAGCTAACGCGGTGGTTCACAAACTTGGGGTCGTGAGACACACAGGATGAGTCACAAGATAATTTTCAGAAATTTGAGAAATAGATTCAGAAAATTTGAATTAGCATATTTTAGCCATCATTCTTAGTAGTACAGTTTAAACACAACATTATGCATTCTGCTACTAGCCTATTTTAAAATACTATCAAATATTATGGCTGTTATGTTTCTACCACCTTTGGGAATAGCGGGGGTCTTGGGTCTCTGGCACATATTTTGGGGGTTGCGAGCTAAAAAGTTTAAGAACCACTGAGCTAATGTGTGGTTAAGGGAGTTCCAAAAAGGAATATCTGTTTATAAAACTGTTACAGATGTGTAAAAGATAATAAACTATATGAAATGATATAATTATATTTATTGAATACTTAGAAATACTACTTAGAAGCAATACTACACATCTATCTACATGCCCCTGCTGTAATAGTAAGTATTATTACTGATATCTGTTTTTCAGAGTTTGGAGGCTTTGGTTCGGTCAGTGGTAAAATAGAGATTGAAATCAAGATCAACCACGAGGGAGAAGTAAACAGAGCCCGCTACATGCCACAGAACCCCTGCATCATTGCCACCAAGACCCCCACAAGCGATGTCCTTGTGTTTGATTACACAAAGCATCCCTCTAAGCCAGGTGGGTGGTTCTTCTTCTTCTCTTCAAGGGAAATAAATGAATCTGTAGGGAGCAAGCTATTTGATACACTTCTTCCTTTTATTTTAGATCCCTCTGGAGAGTGCACTCCGGACTTGCGCCTGAGGGGACACCAGAAGGAGGGCTATGGCCTTTCCTGGAACCCAAACCTGAGTGGCTGTCTCCTCAGTGCTTCTGATGACCATGTAAAGAGATCCGTCTCTTACCATGCTTGTTGTTCTCCATGACCCTGTTTTGATGTTTGTCTTTTTTTGTTTTCTGTTGTTTGTGTTTTCTTCTCTTTTTCACTGTAGACGATCTTCCTGTGGGACATCAGCACGGTGCCCAAAGAGGGGAAGATCGTGGATGCAAAGACCATCTTCACAGGTCACACCGCTGTAGTGGAAGATGTATCCTGGCACTTGCTACATGAGTCCCTCTTTGGGTCTGTGGCTGACGACCAGAAGCTCATGATGTAAGGAGCCTAGAAGATGTCAAAATGATTCATGAATAACTGAGCTGTTTTTTCCCCCCCATTTTGTGAGAGTGTCTTCTGGCATAATTCCTCTTAACGGAAGTCTGTACTGTCTGTGTGCACACAGTTGGGACACACGGTCTAACAACACCTCTAAGCCCAGCCATGCAGTGGACGCACATACCGCTGAAGTCAACTGCTTGTCTTTCAACCCGTACAGCGAGTTTATCTTGGCTACTGGCTCAGCAGATAAAGTTAGTCTGCTGTTTCTTAAGAGAATATGATCTAATGAAACAATCTGTATTACAAATGTATTCAGCTAAATCTGTGGGGGTTTGTATCTTTAGACTGTGGCTCTTTGGGACTTGAGGAACCTGAAGCTTAAGCTGCACTCCTTTGAGTCGCACAAAGATGAAATCTTCCAGGTAAGAATGAAGCCGGTTTGCTCAATTCTAAAAGTAGTTTGTATGAATTTAGTCCTCTGTAATGTTTTCAAGTTGCTTATGCAACTTAACAATTAGCACCAGTATAAGCAAATAATATTAAGTAATGACAGTAACATAGCAGCAGGGCATCAGGTCTATCGTACATTACTAACACCGTTCAATCCCTAAAATAATAACAGTCCATAGGGGAAGACTTGATCTTGGTCACAAAGGATCTGTTGTGTTTGTTTGTTTATTTAGTTAGTTATTTATAGCCATAGGGACAAGGGACTATCCTCACCACCAATGAAAACGACACATTTTAAATAATTTTTAATTGAAAAAAACACAACTCGGCCAGGCACTTAGCAAAGCAGATTTTCTCTGTGATCTGTGTGCTCACTGCTTAAAGGCGGGGCTAGTCATTTTTTGAGAATGCTTGCCAACTTCGAGCTTGAATCAAAACTCCTTTAGCAAGATCCGCCCCACTCGAGCAGCATTGTTTTTGCGAGCGGTGTTCGCCAATTTATTTATGTTACTATTTACTGAGCCTGGGCTGTGTAGAAGTACTACATTTTTCTTTTTCAGCATGCACAGAGAACGGTAAGCTAGTGAAATGTGAAGAGATATTTGGTGAATTTTACAGTGTATTGTATTATCTTATTAGCTTGCAGTAGCTGACTATATACCATTACATCACTCTCCCACTCCCGACAGGTGCAGTGGTCTCCTCATAACGAGACCATCCTGGCCTCTAGTGGCACTGACAGGCGTCTCAACGTGTGGGACCTCAGTAAAATCGGAGAGGAGCAGTCCCCAGAAGACGCTGAGGACGGCCCTCCAGAGTTGCTGGTGAGTTGCCAGAAGTGATGATTAGTCATGGATAATCACGAGAGAGAATCTGAGATGCTCATGCTCTTTCATTCTCTTAGTTCATTCATGGCGGACACACAGCAAAGATTTCTGACTTCTCGTGGAACCCCAATGAGCCCTGGGTTATCTGCTCTGTGTCAGAGGACAACATCATGCAAGTCTGGCAGATGGTGAGAGGCTAGCTTGTTATACAGCGCTGCAAGCATGCTCTCAAGGGGGTCATTTTAAATCATATTTATATTATAGTAATAACAATGCAAGGGCCTGCAACATACATTTGTGCAATGATTTTCAAGTTGATATTTATTTCAAGTTTTATTTATAAAAAAAAAAATTTCAATCCTGCCCTCCTACACAATATGAGCTAATTGTAATTGTTTCCCGTCAGGCTGAGAATATCTATAATGACGAGGACCCAGAAGGAGCTGCAGATACAGAGGTTCAAACATGAGTAGTCTCTTCCATAAATGTTTATTTTTCTTATCCATGATACTTTATTTTCAAATACTGAACACAAATGTTTTTTGTGTTTTTTGTGAGTTTGCTTTGCATGTTGCTGTTTCATATAATGGTGTTATATATTTATAAAAAAAAAATTGTTTGGTTCTGTATTTCTCAACTTTTTTTGTTTTGTTTATGATTAGCACGAGTGTTTGCACTGGTGATGGTTAATTTATTTTCATTTTAAATGTCAGCTTTCCATCCAAATACACATTTCTACGTCTGTTTATTATTGAAGTAATTGTACATAGAGCTCCATTTTGGTTGCTTGACATCTTTAAATGTTTCAGATATGTGTAGTGTCCCTTTTATTCTGTTTCAT
This sequence comes from Chologaster cornuta, assembly GCA_025434125.1. Taxonomy (NCBI): domain Eukaryota; kingdom Metazoa; phylum Chordata; class Actinopteri; order Percopsiformes; family Amblyopsidae; genus Chologaster; species Chologaster cornuta. The sequence continues at coordinate 1,992,204 of JAODVN010000015.1, forward strand.
TGTCTTTTCTATGATGACACATCTAATATGTAATCTACGAAAGTATATTCATAATAAATGTATATTTGAAATATATATTTTTGTATTTGTTCAGTACATTAGTGATATGTATGCATGTTTGGCTATATCAAGAGCAAATGTAATATAATTGGCAATAATGAGCAAAAGCTCTAAACTGGGAACATAAGGTTTACACAGCTTTGCTCTGTAGCTATTCCATGATGCACAGATAATTATTGATTGTCTTCTTCTTTGGGTTTGTTGGTACCTTCATAACTGTAATGAAAAATAAAAGTTAAAATTAAAATCAAGACTGCACACAACTATCCTGATGATGAATAGATCATACCTGAGAAAGTCCAGCTCTTCTAAAAGCCTACTCTTAGCTTCTTCCAATCCTTCCTTAGATTTTCTCTGAATTTGAAATTCTATCTTCAGGTTCCTCAGGGTGTCCTCTAATGTCTCCACCGTGTCCTGTGTGAATATGAGAGTGGTGCTTGATGATTGCTCAACATATCCTTAGTGTGTTATGTCCAAACCCCACAGATACCTTGTATTCTGCAATGCTCTCCTTTCTTTCCCTTTCCATCAGGACCATTCTCTCCCCTATACAATTTCTCTGCAGTTCCAGCCTCTGGATGTCCTCTCTCATAGGGCCCAGACGGGTCCTCAGCTCTTGACCCTGCTCTTTAATCCTTTTCAGGGCCTCTTCTGACATCTGCTTCCTCTTTAGCAGGGCCATGAGCTGGGGCTCATACCAGCCCTCCAGAGATTTTATGCTGCCACTAAGACGCCGTTGCAGGCTTAGGGATGCCCGGCGACAGATGACGGCGTCGCTCATGGCCCTTGGCCTACATGGCTTTCTGCTCTGCTTCCTCAGGGTGTTAAGGTGATTCTGGTGAGCCTCCTGAAGCGAAGACAACTCTTGTGTCATGCTTTGAATATTGGCCTTGAGCTCCTCCTATGGGCCAAAGTGGTAATTTCAGAAATATGCGATATTTTGAATACATTGTTAACCAATCTAGCCTCCTGCGACCAAAATAATTACACACACATATCAATCTAGTTGACAATTAGGCTTACTCAATTGACAATATAGCTTTTTCAACGTTGACTCTTCTTCAACTGTAAAAACATATCGTATAGCGCTGCAACGTGTTCACCTGTGTGACCGCACACTGAGCCACCTCGTATTCGTTCGCCGCCAGCGTCACCTGGCTCTGGATGCAGTCTCTAGTCGTGGTAAACAGCAGCCTCTTTACTTGCTGTACGTCTTCGTGGACAGATATATAATCGAGATGTGCACGCGTAAGGAGACCTTGCGCTTCGCCCAACTCCTCCCTCAGGTGCCCCACGACCTGCATCATGGGCTCATGCAGCTTCAAAAGCTCCAGTATGAGCTCATCCCTCCGCTCCTGTAGATGAGCCACTTCTTCGATGCAGTGGTCGAATAGCAGCCCCAGGCTGTGTAGGCCTACATCATGGTCCAGATGCAGGCGGCATCTTTCTTCAGGATGGAGCGTTTCAGAGAAGTGACTCATTTGTCCCAGGTGCTCAGTGGCACCTGCGCCTCTAACGACAGTTGTATATGTCTCGGAACTGCTATAATTATATTCTGGATCAGAGGTTTCCTCCAGACATCTAAATTCAGCATTTCTATCTTGTCTAGAGGCGGTGCCACGTGTGTCCTCAGACGCCTCCGTTCTTCGGGCGTCCATTGACTGCCACAAGTCAGACTTTGCATAAATAGACAACAGAGCAGACATTAAGGGATACTAGTTGATTAATGTTGATGGCCCACAAAATGTATAATTTAGTAATTTATAATAATAATATGTTTCTATTCTAAGTGAGTAATTTTGCTGTGAATAAAATAGACTGGAATATTCAAATTAAAATGAGAAAAACAGAACATAAGATCACACAAGCCTGGGAGCATGTTGAAACAACATTATAGTTACCAATTTAAATGTACTCACATTGTGATGAGATCAAACTGAAGTTATGGGACCAAACAAGGAGATCTGTATGGGTTACTCAACTCTGTTCTTCTGTCTGTTTATCTCCAGGAAAACATAGACAAACGTCGAGTTTATAAATAAACTGGGAGGTGCAGGCAGGGGGTAACACTATATCTGGGTCCTGTGGGAGAATCTCTCAACCCTCAAAGACAGCATTAGACAGTCAGAAAGTGGGCAGAGCAACCTCCATGTCCAGTGCCTGTAGCATACTGTGCCAGTACATGGTTTCTGAATACTGCAGGGTCAGTTTGTCTATACGTGGCTATTGTCTTAATATATTTTGTGTATAAAATATTACCTTTAGACTAAAAGCAGAGATCGCTAAATACATAACTGTAGGCCTATAACATGTTTGTTTCTGTTTGAGCATTGATGTCCTTTCATTATGTGATTATTGTCTATTGTCTATATATATTTTTTTGTATAAAATATTACCTTTAGACTAAAAGATTGCTAAATACATTATTTAACTACTGTAGGCCTATACCATTTTGTTTCTATTTGAGCATTGATGTCCTTTCATTATGTGATGATTTTGAACAGTATAGGCTGCTTCTAATTAGATACTAGGATAAAATAGTCCGTGTTACCCCACTGTTTTCACGACCACCACTGCTGCTGCATATTTTGTCCTTATTGCTTAGTGCTAATGTACATGTACATGTTTATCAGGACTATGCTAATGAATGGTTGTTCTATATTTCTACCACAAGAGGGACACGCAGCTCTGCTGCCTGTTATTCTTACCTGAGCTTGTGCGCTCAATGCTACAGGTGGGACAGAACAGCAGCCCCGCAAATCGCGTTGTTTTCAGAAAATCAGTGCAGCGTCAACCAGCAGACAGCGTGAGGGAGCAAGACACGCCATTTCAACCACCGCCTTCAGACGTATATCTGCCGGGATTTATGCAGACATATCCGAGCTCTTCCTGCAAGTGGAGTTCGCGGAAATGCATTACCTGAAGTTTCTCTTGGGACGGTGATCATAAAGTTTGGAGAAGAACAGAGTGGACAGACTTCAAATGGAGAGCGGATGAGGGTAAATTTAACCTCCAGGATTTAAAAGTTTAGCAAAGGTACGAACATCGGTTGTTATCGTGTGTTGCTATTTAGTTTGATAAATCGTTGTAAAGATAATGCACACGAGTAATACTTTTTAAGTGGCCCTTATGGAGAAAGTATTGAACAAGTTTTACTGAGACATTAAACTGGATTTGCCAAGACCGGTTCAAAAGCAGTTTGGTAGGCCTATCTCTTAATACTTTTATGTTACAACTGAAGTTGACAGTAGGCCTATACCACATACTGTAGCAGCATTACATGGGTGGCACTGACATATCTTTCACACAAAAAGAAATGAATCGAAATGGAATAAAACAACTTTCATTTCAGTCAACTTAAATGCAGACAAGACAAGGCTGGCCTGTACTTGAAAAATAGGTGTGGAAGACTTAGCCTACTTTGATCAGCCTGGAGGGACTAAGCAAATGTAATCTAAAACCCATGTGTTTCTCTAAACCATGGAGCCTTTGACAATAACAACTGTATGTATGTTTTTTTTCCTTTCATGGTTGACCTAGCAGGTGCAACACCGTGACTATATAGCTATGACCTCAATTAACTCATGTTTCTATCAATTCAACTATTTTAGTGTGGACTTGTGCATATCACTATACCCTGGTCTATAGTGACCGCTTGCTTATTAACCTGACATAAGATAACCTTTCTGTCTCAAAACATTCTGAGTTATGTTTGCCTGCCACCTCTGTGGACTTCAGACTGAAATGCGGCTCCAGATCCATACTTCCCTGGATGTGTTGCATCACCTGCTGTTGGCCTCCTGGCATATTTGTCAGATCCTGTAACAAACGTGATATGTTCAGTAGGCCACAGCGATACCGGGCTTGGCTTTTTCACTGTTGGTTGGATGCTCGTTGTTTACGTGTTTTTCACCTAATGTTTTGCAGTGCCACTAGGAATAGCTATCGTTTGAGGGGTTGGTGACTCTCCTCACCAGGTAATTCCATGTTGACCTCTAAATATCCTAAAGTAGTTGTGGAAGACAGAAAAGCATTTGTTTAAGAAGGGTGTGTCTTCTCAGTCAGCCAGGGCCTGTACCCATGGAGATTACAAGTGTGTTAGGTAAGCACAACAGAGCCAAGGCAGATTTATTGTACATGGATGTTTGTGAGGTGTAGCAGACTAGCTCGAGGTAATAATGGACTGAGCATGGGTTATGGATGTGTTCTGTGATAGCAAGCTTTAGACTGAAGAAGCAGCTGCGATGTGGTACAAGTGGATCAGCAGCCCTGTTGTAATGTCAGAAACCACATGATGATGTGTGAAGTTATTGGGACATGGGTCATAAATATGTGTCATGCTGTAAGGCCTGTGGTGAGATGAGACTGTTAACTGGCAGTTGAGTAAAACACAATAGACAATTAATCATTAAGATGGGCTGATTAGTAACAATTTAATCAGTGCTTATCAGCGCTGCTGGAATACGTCATCAATATGTAGATCAGTGATTCCCAATGAGCCAGAAGGCACATGGAGAGATTGGACTTCACAGTAATCCTAATGATTAAAGGTGAAGTGAGCGATTATACGCTAATACACTTTTTGTCGAATTCATACACAGCCTGCTGTATGTTCTGTGTGTGCGCTGAAAATGTAATCTGGTGTTTCTACACAGCCAGTAGATGTGAACGCAACATTGTGCAGACCGCACCACAATGTCTATCCCAGCCATGGCAACATGTGTCCAATGTGGGGGGGTTGAGCTTCTGAGGGTGGGGGGCGGAGCTTCTGAGGAGCACCCAATGGATGTAAAGGAAGGGTTTTTTGTTTTGATCAAGTTCTAATGTCAACAATCCTTCTTCAAGATAGCTGACTCCACCTATTAAAAAGTAATTGACAATAATGATTGTAATTATACTAGTAATTAACATGAATCATATGTTCTCCAGCTTACCATTAGGTCTACAGTAGGAACAATAGATTTCTGTTCATGCGTTTAAAATTCTACCACTTCTTAGTGAATACATGAGCATTTGTGTTCAAATTGTCATATCAGCCCAGCCACAGAGCTCATGTTTTGACTGGGAGAGAAAACAGCCGTGCAGCTATGTTTGCCTTCCCTGTGTTAGCCATGGCTATCTAACTGTTCAACCTGACCCGACATGCCCAGGGTCTGTAGCCCCACAGAAACAACAATCCACAGGCTTGGATTCATGGCAACCCCAGGATGCATATCGCTAACTGTTAGCTGCCAACCATAGTATTGTGAAGTAAAACATACATTTGTTTGAGCAAGCTACAATCCATTTCTATTAAAAATAATATAAGCCTATTTTTTAGGTATAAGTTCATATTTCCATTTTTTTTTTTATCTTAACATTCGATAAAGGCATCATGACAGAATTGTGACCCACTACATGTGTTGTCACACATGTAGACCATTGCTAAGAAAGAAACTTAGGCCTAGATGCATAATTATAGAGCTTATACAATAAACGAACTCAAGCGGAGCAGGCCACCAGAATTATTTAACCCAAAGAACGGAGCTGAAGGCACTGGTAACTTGAATTAAGCTGCATATCAACCACCAACATTTTTAATAGGGGTGGGAGAAAAATACAGCATAGTATTGCGATATTGCCCAATGGCAACACTGTATCGATACACAGATGCCAAGTATTGCAATTTCATTATATTAATTGCACATGTGAATTTAACTTTGTGTATACAATATTTATGACATGTTCATGTCGTTTAGTCAGCTTGACAATCACATTTAGCAGCAATACAATGTATGTGAGGTGAACAAACCAATTGACAAAGTTTTCTTTTATGGACATAAGTTGGAAAAAGCACATTGCAAAATTTCGCAGCATATCGCAATATTTCTAAAATTGCAATAATATCGCATCGTGGCATAAGTATCGTGTTAATATCGTATCGTGGGCTCTCTGGTGATTTCCACCCCTAATCTTTACATCACCTGCGTCGTCTTTATCAGAGCTCCTGCAGTGGCTCAGAGATCCAGTTCTGTTAGTACTGGTGTGCTGTAGCTGAAGAGCAACAGATCCCTCGCACAATGAACAAACGACCCTGAGCTGTGCATAATGGCACATTTAAACGCTCATGCGCTTACCATTATGGCATTTGTTTAAATGAGGACTTTTTCAGGGACAGTGAGAGAGAGTATGAAGGAGTGAAAGCGTAAAGAGTAAAATAGTAAGGGAAACAGGGGTCGAGGGACATGCAAAGGGAAGAGCTGCTCAGTAATTATCAATCACTCAGGAATGCAGCAGAGGGCTGCTCTGTACCAAACAAGCTGCTGCATGGCTGCATGCTGACACTCACTGAGCTGTCCACATGACAACACCACACAGGCACACACATACAATATATGACCCCATTGGACATATTCTGGTTACCTTTAGTTACCTAGACTTGAGGTTTATTTATGTTGTTATTGTCTTAGAGGTTTATTTTATCACTGTCATTATCTACATACAGTTTTTTTACTGAAACTTTCATTCTTAACAGCAAACAAATGTAACACAAAATGCCAGTTAAGGACTGCCTTTCTGCCCAAAAGCTGAGCCACTGTATATTTATGATTACGTCGTGTTGGTACGAAACGTCTGGACATCACCACGTTTGTCTTTAAGGATGGGGGTTGATTAGTGCTGTATTAGGCTTATCATTTTTGTAATCCTCTCTGGGTTTTGTTTTATGCTTTTTATACTTCTACTGTACTCTAGCCCTACAGTAGATATACTGTGTTCTGGCTGTGCAAATATACTGTGTGTAGTGTTCTAGCCCAGACATGGTTTCTGAAGTATGCAGGAGCAGAACTCTCCTTTGTTTGATAATGCCCAAAGAAGACAGCCAACGCCCCGATTGATGCCTACAGGTGCTTTAAAGTAACACTAGCTTACCATGCTAGAAACGTGTCATTTATTCTGAGACAAGTTCAAGTTTTACAGCTATTAAAGCCAAAAAGTGTTACTTTAAACCTCATTTCAATTCCACAGCATTTTAGAATATGGTGGGAACTTGTTCGTCTTTTGTCTTTACTTTTTTTTTTAACTAATCAGTTAGGTTTTCTTTAGTTTTAGCTTTGACATAATCTTACATACATCTAAGATGTGCTGCTATTAACCTGGCAGACAAGAGGTCAATGCTAAAGTCAGTCCTAGTTCAAACAAAGGTGTCTTTCTCTGCCACGCCCTCTTGCCTTTACCTTATCATGAACATTCGCGTTTGCCCTGTCTACTTCCTACTCTGACTCACTGAAACCACACTTCTTGTTCACGGAGCCTTAACCCCTCCTGGCCAGATAGTGTTCATATTTGTGAACGTAGATAAGGAAGCGATTACGCTCTTGCATGGAAAGTGTATTGTTTGAGTTTCCTATGAGTGTCGCCGTTGACAACAGCACTGTATCTAAGGCACATTGTTGGAGATGTGAGGCAATCTTACCGTGGGTGGGATTGCCTCACTTTTTGGAAATAGTTTTGTATGGTGTTTGGTTTAACCTACCCTTTTCTATATAAAAGTCTGTTTGCTACAATGGACAACACAATGAGTGAAACACAATGTCTACCAGAGTCTTCTGATAACCCCAGAAAAGTATCTGGAATGCAAATCATATTTTGTAAAGGTTTAACAAATTATTATTTAAACGAGGCAATGTTAATTTTATATGTATTATATTCACAATTAGGTTACATATAACTTGGAATTCTGGAATAATATTCATTGGCGTTCATGAATTGAATTAGAATATTTTAGTTGACAGTAGTCATTGTGTGTTTTGCTTAAGGCTAGACAGGTGTAGTGCTCATGATGGGTTTACTGCATAGGCATCTGCATAGAGGTGGAGAAGGAAGGCAGACTTTCTGTGGAATGTGTGTCCTCAAGCTCCCTGACACATAACCTCTAAGGATGCTATCCTCTCATATTTATTTATCAGTGTAATGTACTACTAACAGCTGCTGAGTTTCTTGACAGTGGGCAACACAGATGTTTGCTAAAGAGTAGTACCTTGTGTCCAATGTTATTGCCGTACCTCTTTTGTACTGAGATAAGTAAACTACGTGTTGTAACACATGCCTGCTTCAACAGGATTGGTGCTGGGCTGGGAACCCACAATGAACACAGTGCTTTGAGTGTGTGTGAGCGCGTGCATGTATAAACGAATAACTTTTGTATTTGTGAGTGTCACTGCATTATCCATGCATGATGCTTTAAGGTTCACTGTCCTTTTTAAACTAGTTATAAAACGTGTCTTTACAAGCTTTAATTTATGCTTAGTTTAGTTTATACCCCCTTCTCTCTCAAGAGCAGATTTTATATGTGGTCAATCCTCCTTGTAACTATAACAAGTAAAAGGCGCATGATGTTCCTAATGATATTCTGCGTTTTGGTACGCATAACCGCTTGAGAACCAATGTGACAGCACAATACAATTTAATGTGCTGTTCTGAATGTACAGCACATCTACTGTGTACAGTATGATACTTACTGGGCGATCAAGGTCTCTCCTCCAAAGGTTTCCCAGGAGATAAATCCTGAAATCCCCCTTGTTTGTTTACGTTTACACTTTGAGAGGTGTACTGTAGCTCAGAGGTAATGTAATTACTGGACCAGAGTAACAGCTCTGTAATTTAAACAGATTTTAAGTCTGTACTTAAGTGTCCTAACTTTGTATTTCAACTCTGTTTGTAACAGGTTGTCTTAGAGAGCCCTTGTCATAGTAAATTAAGCAGTTAGAGAGGGCATTTGAAAGGCATTACGGTGGGGTACATTAAGCCAAGTAAACAATGTTCTTAAACCTATGGCATTTGTTTTATGTGAGGGGATTTTCAAAGGCCGTTTTATGGTATACGTCACCTTATTGAATTTGTATCAACAATTTGCGAAACCTCAAATTGTCTGTTTGTCTGTAACCATGGCGACGGTGCTGTGAGTCAGTTCCCTGTGACTGGACCAGACAGTCAAGTGGGTGGTCCACTCTCTGCCATGTCCCAGTGTGCTTAGTGTTGAAAAATAAGAGGTTAAAGTGGGTGGGGGTGGGGTTGGCTAGCCGTGGATCTATAACAAGCTTTCTCAAGCTCTGTCTATCCAAGACAGGCGCCTGCATATCATGAGCTGTAACCAATGTGGATTCACAGAGCTGACTCATAGCCAAATGACTATAATTCGCAACAGAGGAAACACAAGGCTTAACGCTTGGAGATAAAAGGGAACTTTTTCCTGAAGAGGAAGGGTGCCCAGTCTTAAGACCTGCGTTTCACTGTGATTCACGCATGCTGTATCGCCGACGCAGAGCTGCTACAGTATAAGCATACAGTGCAAATCTACTCGACCACAAAGGATCTTTGGGTGGGTGGTGGGATACTCAACCTCTCTCAGTGGCTTTGCTTCCATGGTCAGGACGTCACACTCTCGTTTCTTAAGATGCCAGATATAAATTCCACTTTAACCCCATCTGGTTTATATATAGTGATGGACATATTCAGTTACCATTAAGAGATTTCCAGTGAAGCTATTCTGGTGTTTATATAGAGGAAGCTATGCAGATGAATGGTTAATTTATGACCTGTGTGGGGGATGTAGTGTGTATGGTGGGAGGGAGTTGGTCAGGCTCTGGGAAACATTGCTTTGCCTTGCGATAAATAAATCCAAACCAGAACCATTTCACTTGTCGTGCCAGTCTCTCTACTTTAAATGCAAGCTTTGATGATGAGAAGCTGTTTGGAACATTTCCCACATACTGTAGGTTCTATTATGTTTTATGGGACATACCCATGTCAGGCTTGCCTGCATTGGCTGGGGAGATCTTTGTAGAAATGTTACTTCAAGGTGCGTGTGTGTGTGCGTGTTTCAAATACTTGCTGGTATTTCCGAACGAGTATTCAAATACTCTCTTTTAAAACAATATTAAAAACACTCAACTATAATTAAGAAGTATAACAGAACTAATCTTCAATTTCGATCTTCTGTGAGCACACATGTTAACGTGTTCATAATGGCCACTTTGATTGACACGTCAATTGAGCCCGTCAGAGCTGTCAAATAGTGTACTGTAAATTACCAAATAGGAGTGTGTGTTGAATGAATAGCCTCACTCTCTTCTTATAAACGGAGCCAATTTCATCTAATTGTGTTGATTACATGGTGTAGGCAGGCAGATACATTTCAACATGTGGTTTATATGGAGACAGTGGGGATTAATGAAAAAACATGCATGCATAATGTGTAAATACTAATACTTTAATCCCAATATTCAAATCGAATACATACACAACGAACGAATAATCAAATATTTGGCCCATATATGTATGTATGTATCTATATATGTGTGTGTGTGTGTTAGTGCCGCAGCTCCACTCCTGGATGACATTTCCAATGATGTAATTTCAAGGGCCTGTTCAATGGCGAATGTACTTGTCCTGAAAGGGGACTGGTGATAATGCCCAGAGTCCCATGAGCTAGGTTGAAAAACCAGTCTGAAAAAAAGCAGAAGTTGGGCAATGTGGAAGAAGAGATCGGTGGAGGTGTATCTCATTATGTGTGCATGTATAAGCATGACAATGACAAAAAAATGAAAAGTAATGGCCGGAAAATACTTTTTTTTTGTAAACGAAGAAGCACCATATGTTTAAGCTGCACCACTGTTTACATGTGAAAATACAGATGTAGATTTTCTGTATGTGTGTGTGTGTATGTGAGTACGCCTGTGTGCTAGTCTACGGGTGGGGCTTTGTGCATTATGACTCCATGTTAAGGAATGAAAGGAGCGGTGCCAGTTCTTTGCTAAACACATGAGTTGGGTTAAGAGGCAGCGGGGGGGGCTCTACAATACAGCACAGGCCTATATTTATACACAGTCTCACAGAAGAATAACATTACGCAGGATTTATAATAGTTGCTGGGTATTTATTTTACGTGCACCTACAAACCGCAATGCTTGTCTGTTCATTGAGTGCTAATACGTATATGATGTGTGTTTGCAGTTCAAATGGACTGTTATTCTTTTCTTGCTCCCCACTCCCTCCCTTCACAAACCCCCCCTTGTAATCCCAGGGAGAAGGTCCAGTGTGAGGTGCCATGTCCAGCCGGGAATTGACCGGAGTGGGGGACCTGATCCCCCAGGACGTGGCTGAGGTGTTTGCCCAGGAGAGGTCCGCCAAACGTGGCCACAGGAAACGCAGCAAGTCCCTGGGTCGGGCTTTTGGGTGGCTAAGTCGCAAGAAGAAGAAGGATATTAATGCCAATGGTGAAAGTGTGGGCATGGGTGCTGGGCTGGACCTGGCCATAGATGGCCTCTCTGCTGGACACCAGGTTGGGCAGAAGGGAGCCCCGAAGGCAGGCAAACATTCAGGCAAGCAGGTCCACCCTCAAGGCAACACTCACGGTAAGAGCCCACAGGAAACCAGTGAGGAAACCCACCTGTATTGCTTATGATGGATTTACATTTAGAAAATGATCCCCGCTTACCGGCAGTTTTACTCATACTGGCTAAGGGTGTTTTAATCCCTTCCATTGTTCTACCAATCAGCCAACATTAAGCCTGCATAAACTGCAATTTTTTTTTCAAAAACACAAACTAGGGGAAATGTTTCTAATTGTACAACTATGTCAATCTAACATGCAAGCCAAAACACTCTTTGCTGCAGTAAAGACTCTCATTCTGAGAACCAGTTGAGTGTCCTGCCTCTTGGCTCCAGGCATTTGTGTTTGCTCACTGGAGGGATGTTTGAACAGACTTTGTCTCTCTACCTTCCCTCTGACTTTTAGCAGACCTTTGTCGGATGGAGCTCTCTGATAGCAACTGGTATACCAAGATGCATGTTGATGTGTTATTTCACCCACGCTCGCTAAAAAAGAACAATGCAGGCTACTGAGCAAGTCCCCCCCCCCCCCTCCACAAATGGAGCCTGTTGGAGCTTGCAGACATGCAGTTATGTGTTGAAATCCCCAATATCAGCCATCTCATATTGAATGAGCATGACGTCAGTGTGTGTCTGTGCTTTAATTTGCAAGTTAGTATCTGCCCTCCCCCTTTAGAAACAAATGGAAAATCACACCATTGTCTGCAAGTGATGCAAAAGGGCCAATTCGACTGCTGGGACTTAGCAAGTCTATACTCTCCTGCTAGACGTCTAGCACAGCTAGCGGTTTGCCCAGCAACATAGTGAGAACCACTACTCCAATGCTACAGTACCAGTGTTTGTTATGGGATGGGGCTTGCACAGCCATGGATAATTATTTTGCAGTCTGACAAGTCCCCACCTATTTCTGTTGCTGCTTGTTTTCCACGTGGAGGCTTGGAAAGCTGGTAGTTCAAGTGTTGAGGTGTTCAGGAATTTCCACTGTGTATTGACTTTCCCACAGTCTAGAGATTAATAAACACACTTGGAGATGTATCTGGGGGGTATTGGTTAGATTATGAATACATATACAAAATGAGTTTCATGCTATTTGCATCAGCTCGAGTATGGCGGGTAACACAAATACACAGGCAAAACAGATGTCAGAGGTGTGCAGTTAAGGTTTATGAGAGATAAATGTAAACTGAAAGATTGTAGGAAAATACTTTTTTTTTATTCTTTGTCCATCAAGGTCGCTGTAGAAGCTCTCCCACATTGGACAAATAGCTTACTTTCTTCTACTGTGTCTCAAGGTTGTTTGATGGAAGGAAAGTAACACAAAGACTGTTTGTCATTGTCTAAGTAATATTTCAGATATCACAATAAGGCAGGAAATATTACATATGATTTAGATGTACCGTGCAGTTTGCGGTTGGTGCAGGCAGGAACCTCCCACAACACTTCATCTGTCCCCACCTGGGATTAGAAAGAAAATAACTGTTTACCAGGTTGTTTGCACAGAACAATTATTACTGTGTTTGCATACTGGGAAATGGACAAACTCCCCAAATAAAAACATGCAGTACCTCCAGTAGAGCCCAATGGTAATTTGTGTTGGTGCCCAGGGGGCCCTCCAGCTAACTGCATGCCTGGTATGGGAAGAAGGGTTGGCACAGGGCCTGTTCATTAATCAAGGCCATGCTAGAAACTTTACAGTGAGTGGGAACAAGAGGTTCTGTTTCTCCTGACCCAAACAAGAACTGCTCATCCTCTCCGTGAGGTTAGGCTGGCAGATCATAAGCTGCACGCGCGTGTATGTGAAAGAACAGATTAATCTACTAATGTTTGTTGTTGCACTTCATCAAAGAATGCCATGTTAGTTTAAAATGGTCATTCAAAGATGGCGTGCACCCCCTTCCTATGAGTCTGTACCACACTATGCTTGAGCAAGAAGTGCTGAGCAAACATGGATGATGGCGCTTGACTGGATAGGGCAGCAATGCTTTTGTCATGATTTCCTCGTCATTTTGGACCCTCTGTCCCCTCCAGTGTAGACACATTCAGTATTAGAGATGCACAATCCATAGTTATAGTTCATAACTGTACATTATTATGGCAGATTATTATAAAAAGTCTTGAATACTGAAAAACATACAGACATCGATTCCACTTTTTCCAGAGGCAAGAGAAATACTCAGTGTAGGCTCAGTTAAAACCAGTATAATTAAAAAAAATTATCAATCAGCCTACACATTTATACATGATGTTATTCAGAAGGGCAAGGAAAGTGGGAACTCGACACAAACATAAAACTCGCACTAGTCCATCTCGGTATCTTTTAATAAGATTAGATTTGCATCATTGTGTGCTAGCTAAAGCTTTTTCATCTTTGCTTTGCTATACCAGCACCAGAGATGAGCTGTATAGAATGTAAGCTTTAAAAAGTGACGTACACGTGAAATTTGCATGGGTAAAATTGGGGGGTATTTATATAGCGCTTTTATCCAAAGCGCTTTACAGTATTTAGCTATTCACATGGCACATGCATGCCAGCATATTCAATCAATCAATCAATCTTTATTTATATAGCACTTTTCATACAAATGAATGTA
>JAODVN010000015.1:2050202-2062635 GCA_025434125.1 Chologaster cornuta
AAAAACAACAAAAATGTGCACCATTTCAGAATTTAAAGCTTGACAATTCCCCTGTGCATAACATAGGTTTGTACATTGACCGTTCTTGGAAGGGGAAAATTTCAGAGCGGATTGCTTTTTTTTTAATAGGGAGATATTAAATTCAGTGTTTTGTTCATGTTGGCATGTTGACCATAGAGTCTAGTCCAGGAGTGGGCAATCCTGGTCCTGGAGGGCCGGTGCTCTGATTCAAATGAATGTGTCATTGGAAGCCTGCTAACGAACCCGTTCATTTGAATCAGGTGTGTTGGAGCAGGGAGATCTAAAGCATGCAGGGCACCCGCCCTCCAGTACCAGGATTGCCATGTGTAACGATGTCAAGACAGTTGCGTTGCAGCCACAAATTACATTCAAATACTTTAATACATGCAATGGTGCTATCTTTAATTACTTTCTGGTGGTGATTTTGTAATGTGTTTCTCTTTTGCGGGGAGCAAGGTTCAAATCGGGTTTAAATCCCCAGACAGATTTCACTCAATTTCACAATAACTAAAAGAGACATTTTACCTCACACTTTCATCCCCCCCCACCTAAAAACCAACTCCTGCTTGGGTATGTCCTTACCTAGTCTGCAAGCACTCCCTGGCTCCAAGTCATGCATTAAACTTCCACATTAAATAACATTCTGTTTAGGATGAGAAAAATCTTACAGCCTGTTTAAAGTTAAAAAATATTGTGGAAGTTTAGTTTTGTAGTGCAACTGCACTGCTATAAAAAAACGAAAGAAAATAGATAGATAATATGTAATAAAATTGCATGCAATGCCCAAATGTTTTTGGTATTGAATTGTTTGGAATTCTTTAACTCTTCCCACATTAAAAGAAATGTCTTCATTTGAAGGTAAGTTAACTGTTCAAACATTGGGCAGATCGTTAAAAATAAATTCTTCTTCTAAATTGAGTTAGTTGTGACCTAAATAGAAGACCACACCTATGAAAATGGAAACACAAGCTTTACAGAGCATGTGTAGGTAAGTATATTCCTCAAAGTGAAACCATATGAGTCAGGCCTTTGCTATGCCCCAGGTTCATTGCCCAGTTAGAGGGGAATTGTGTTTGGAGCACACAGGGATTTTCTCTACACTGAACACTTGTTTTATGACATTCTACTTTGAGAAAGCTTAGCACTACTTTCTCTTGTCCCCTGTTATCAAGGGTATATGCGCTCACCTCCCACCCCCGGATCTGACGCGAGGAGAGATTGGAGTCAGAGCACACTTTGCCAGTTCACAGCTACAGGCCGGCTTGTTTACATATTTTACGAAAGACGTTGACAGATTACTGTCAAACGCGGCAGAGAGGCAAAGCCACCATGTAGGTTCAGCTTTGGCATGACCAGAGGGAGTCTGTACTGCATGCTCCCATGCAAACCTGAAATGTCTGACGGTAGTCTGAAGTCATTCGCGTTTCCACTTGCCTGGGAAAGGTCTATGCTGGTAGCTATCTTACCCATACTGTATTCAGATTAGAATACACAATATCTTGTACATTGTTTTGTAATATAAATCAGAGTAAACATCACTATTGTCAAGGTTCACTTTGAAGTTAAAACGAGAAAATCATCAACAAATATGCTGATATTTGTTGCCCAATGAGTATATTTCCGAGATGTAGAAAACAATGCAGCCCATCGTTGCTCGACCAAGCACGGAAGATAAATTATGTTGAGCTGTAAAAGGAAAGGATTGACGCCTTTGTATGCATTTTGGGTGCATTCCCTCCCAATGTATTGTGCACATGCACCAGTGCCCTCGGGAACAATTGAAACCATCGCTCGCAGTGACACACTATTTTTAAAGAGTGTCTCGCCATTATTCATTGATGGCATCCAATTTGTCATCGTAGTATCCCTAGTCATCTGTTCTTGTCTGGCTCCAAATCCATCCAGATGCTGCTCAGCCCCGTGAGCACATTTTCTTGTTCCGCCTCTTCAAAGTAAACGAGGTCTCCCTCAACACTGTTCACTGAATCCAGTCTATTGAGATATACCATCTGCACAGTGACCTCTCCCATCATTGCCAATCGTTTCCATTGCACTTTGTTGGGTCTATCCCAAGGACAAGGCTCTGAAATGTGTCTGTGACATTGAACACAATCAAACAAAGATGTCTCAAAAGCCAATATGCCCTGTTAGAATGCTCTTACAGTCATTACAGGCATGCACGTTGTTGCTCTAGAAGAACGCCGACGGTGAACGTTGAGAAGAAAACAAAGACGTACCCTTTTGGTATATACATCGGCCTGCATGTGAGAGACTGGACAAAGTCAGTGGGAGGATGAATCGGCCAGCACCAAAGCAGAGGTAAGTGTAGCGAGAGAGAGAGAGAGAGAGAGAGAGAGAGAGAGAGAGAGAGAGAGAGAGAGGGAGATTGGAAGAATGGAAGATATAGATAAAGGACAAAATAAATAAGGAATAAAAGGAACAGAAAGAAAGGCCCTGATTGTATTAGAGAGCAAACAGACCACAGAAAAACAGAGAGAGAGAGAGAGTACATGAGAGCGAACAAACAGATGACTGTAGCGAGTGCGTCTTTTCAACTGACTCGTTTTTTTCCACAGCCCATTGTCTCAGAATCCCATTTCCTGGCTAATTTAGAAGCTGCTAAAACACACTCCAGTCCATACCTTAAGCCTTAAGGCCACAGTTAATCCTGTCTTCTCACACACACACACACACACACATACGCACGCACGCACGCCCACACACACCATGCATGCTTTTCAAAAGACTTAATCTTGGTTTATAATAGAAATATTGAGGCATCTAAAATGTGTGCGTGCATGCGTGTGTATGTGTGTGTGAGCGTATGCAGTAGTACAGTGCATAAAGGAATGTAGGAAATGAGTTAAATGCTATTAGACAGCCGCATGAAGAGGCAGTGTAATACTAGATTTGATGGAATAGATGACTTGTGGGACGCACGCACACGCACACACACATACACACAGCACGGGGCGGGTGTTTACACATACATTAATCAATACACCAGACTCACTACACTAGTCGCCAGGAAAGGCACGGCATTGATAAGTGTCCAATCTACTGTAGTGTTTCATTCGGATGTATTTATTTATTGATTAAAGGCTTTCCGTCTTGCCTGGTGAACAATGTATAATCTGATGCTAAGGCTGGGCAATATGACGGTGCATATTGTACCATGTCACAATTTAAATGTGTCTGCTTGTAGAGGTTTTGGGTTTTACTAGGCTGAAATGTTTTCGATAGAGATCTTCATTATATCTTTTTTTCTTTTTGTCTTGGACTAGTCTTAATCCATGTCTGGGAAACCGGCCCAATGTGTATTACATCAGAGGCCAGATCATTCTGATGTGAGCTGGAATCTAACATATAAACTATATTTATGATATAGTTAGTTTAGTGACATATGATATAGTACTGTACGTGACATGCAGAGTGTGTTTTTTGTACCTGACATCATATGCAAACATAGGTTTAGAAATGAAAACCATTTAATTTTGTATGAAATATTTATGAAACAGGCAATAATAATGTACAAAATACATAACCTACAACTGTACTGAGAGATTGGGCGAGAGCATTTTGCTGCATTTTAAATAACATGACAGCTGAATCAGAGTATTATGAATGAATTATTTTCATGATCAATATCAAGTGTGTTGTAGCCCTTATTATTAATGTATCTATTTGATTAATGAAATTATAAAGCAGACATGTCTGCTTGGTAAGTTTAGCCTAGATGTTTCCATCTAGGGGGTAGGAGCGGTATGGCACTAGTGAAGTGACAAGAAAAACTCAAACAAGACATTGTAGGCCTAATGTGCCATTAGCTAGTCAATTGTACTGTCAATTCACAAAAGGCTATGTCTCATTGGTCTGTTTTGTGGTGGATCAAATCTGATGTTTGCAGCCTTTACACAGCCCTGCCTCTGTACAGTAAATAGGCTAGAAACACTAAGAAAGTGGTGCGTGTCACACCACTCAACTACATCCTAGCCCTTTGCTATGTGTTTTCAGTGTGTGGTGGGCAGAGCTTCTGACTGCATACAACTAAACAAAATATAATTTCGCAAGGACCGAGGTGCAAAATGAAATAACACAAAGACAGTAAACATGGCTAATGCACGTATGCAGCTGCTTGGCTCATGATTAGAACCGGCGACCTTCATATTATTAATCCACTGGTCCACAACAACCACTGCTGTGTTCATTTACCACCTTCCTTATTACCGTGTATTCATTTATCTATTCCCTCCGGTGTGTTTCTCTATCTCCTACCGTATCTGTCCCCCTTCCCATCTCTCCTCATCTTTCTCCTTCCTCCACACATCCCCTGATCTCCTCTTCTCCTCCTCCTCTCCCTCTCCCTCTAAGCCACCCGCCCATCAGCGTGCTCATGACTACCAAATGAGTCAGTCATTACAGCCCCACACACACACACACACATTGGCAGATGCACATCTCTGCCAAATCTGACGCTAATGCCATTAATATTCATTAAAAATTAAGCTTAATTGCGCGTCTTTAAAAAGGAGAGGGAGTCGGGGGGGGGGCACCTTGTTACTCCCCCATCCCCACCATATAAATCCCCGTACCCACACACACACACACACACACAGACAAACTCTCCTCATTGGTCAGAAACAGGGTGGGAGGTGTAGAGAGAGACAGCGCTGAAAGGAATGGAGGCAGAATGGTGACAGCTGTGTGTGTGTGTGTGTGTGTGTGTGCGCCTGCCTTCATGGCACCTCTGCCCGTAACTGTTGTTGAAGGAGATATTTTTAGCCGTGGAAAAGTGTGGCCTTTAAAGCAATACAAACACAGACTTGTGTACACAAAGCATGAGCACAACACACACACACATCAAGACAGACAGTGACAGTGAGAGAGAGAGAGAGAGAGAGAGAGAGAGAGAATGAGAGAGAGAGAAAGGAAAATCAACATTTGGTAGTGGAAACGGTCATGTTTCACATCCTCACAATGTGTTTGATGTATTCCAAAAAAAACATTGTGCATTTGCAAAACATTGCTGTTGCCTTTTGAATATTTCAGATACGCTGTGAGTCTGTGACAGGACATGGCTGGCTCCCACATGCCAGCACTGCAATTTAAAACAGCAGCGCAGGCCATGTAAATGATGGACAAGCGTTCTACAAAACCAGTAACACAACCTATTATCATCATCAGGGCGAAGGTGACCATTCCAAAGAATAATTCATAACAATGTGTGCGTGTGTATCTTAATATGTCTGTTTCAGGATTCTGTTCTTGAGCTGTGTCCTTCAGCATAATCGTTGCAATCCCCCACCTTTAGCATACAATGCTTACAAGACACACACACACACATACTGTACAGTACACATTTTATACTGTAATCTACACACACAGACCTATGTGTTTATATACATGTACTGTATGCTGCTACGATGCACCTTATTGATACTCATGAGAAATGATAAGAATGTGAATACAAGTATTTCAATTTGTTTTGTTTTAGAGAAATTTAACATTGTTTTGTAATGGTGTGACATCCTCAGCCTCTCATTAATGGTGATCTCATTGTCAACTTAACACATTGGTTCGACTGAGCCAACAAAACAAACATTTGTGCATCATTGTTTTAGGTTTAATTGAGTTTTATTTTCGTAAACAGGACGTCACAGGATGTCATCGTCCTCCTCTGAAATGGGCTGAATTGCGCACACACACACACACACATAGATTAACTTTAGTGGTCTCGGCTCGCTGTTAAAGGGGAGATCCACATAATCTGATCCATGTCATTGTTATAGGGCAACAGAACAATCAAGTGAGACACTGGCAAGTTCAACTTGGACCGTCAGTTCTTTTTTTATTTCCATGTGTTCTTTTCATTTTTTCCTCAGTGAATGTATCCTGTATCTAGGAACAAATGTAGTGGGGTTTCCTAACAAATGGCAGCTAAATGAGGCCCCTAGGGGTGCTGCGCCACTAACTACAGAACTAACACCCCCACACACACACACACACACACATTTATATTTTTCTCAGCCATTATGATGGCCCTAAAAAAGCAAAAAACACCTCTCTTGTTGCCGTGCATTTGCATTTGAATTGTAGTGCGGTTGTACAAAAACAAACATGAATCCCAAAAAAACAAAAAGATAGCGGTAGCGATTCTGGTCGAGCAATTAGCAAGTGTCAGTCAAATTGAAGGCAAAAAACCCACAAAATTAAAATCATATAAAAGAAACACACACCAACTCACTCTTTAATAATTTTTTTATTTTATTTTTTTAATTCAAAACTCATCTAGCTTAAGTGGTTGTTGGTAGCAACCAATGGGAACACGGCGGGACTAGGGTTGCTGTGGCGATATGCAGGGACATTTAGAGGACTCCGATAAACTCTGCCATTTAAAAGGTTATGACAATTAACGCGGCTCTCCGCAAATTACCACTGCCAGACCTTTACCCACGGCCGTCGCTCTCTCTCTTTCTCGCGCTGCCTTATCGCCTCGCAGCCAGCGTCCCTCCCTCTGTTTGCCATATGCCCTCTTTCCCCCCTCTCTCTCTCCTGCAACGTCACCCTTTTACCATCATGTTAATTAACAGAGCTCCTTCGCTTAATATTTAAATGCTGAGCAATTAATGACATTGAACTTTGGGCGCTTTCACCCCCACCTCCTTCCTGCCAAACCCCCCCCCCCCCACGACGTCCTACCGTAACAGCCCCCACACACACACACACACACACCGCGACCATGGCCGCCGCTCGTCTCCCTTTATGTGTGTGAGTTTGTGGTCGGGAAAGACGCGAGAAGGGTGGGCGTTGGAGCCGTGATGGAGGCAGCAGAGCGGAGCATGAAGTGGGGGACCGATAAAGCCAAGGGCATGGCGGCAGAGTGGGGCTACTGGGCCTTTTAATTAACCTGTGTGTCGTAAAAAAAATGGGAGGAGTAAGGGGGGGGCTGCAGCTCTGCCGGTAGTGAGCTGTGTAGAGTGGGAGCATGTGTGAGAAAGGACACTGGGAATAAGGCAATGACATGCAGCAGAGTAAAGGGCACCTATTATGTGATTAGTAGCCTGCTGATGGGACCCTGTATTGGTATAACGTTTAGCTGAACAATATCACCGGAAGATCAGTGCATCCAAAATGTTGATTTCCGTGCCGTATGCCAGCTACCAACTATGTGCTGTTTTGGACTTTGTGTTCTTGTTTGATTTATTCATTTTCTATTAATACCTGTTCTTTTATTGTTGTGCTGGAGCATTAATAGCATGAAAACAAACTTACTATATGAGACTAAATACTTTCTATGGTTCCCAAACCACAGCTTCCCAATGTGCAATGGTTTAATCATAAAAGTAATCCTGTAAATATTCTCATATCACATCATTATTTTAGAGGATGCCAAATAATGACATTGTATTCAGAGATAAATGTATGATTATATATATTTTTTTAAATATTAAAGTTTTTATTGAGCAAAAGTAAAACCATGACCCTTTACAGTATCTTAAAGCCACCATTGCAGGTTGATTGTGTACACATGACATGGAAGTAGAGTATATTATTTCAGTCTCTGGGGAACTTTTTAGTATCAAAATCAACGAATCATCTTATCTCCATGTAAATCAGGTAATCTATTGTTTCCTCCAATCAGTTGTGAGTTCCTCTAGAAGCCAACATAGATCCCTAGAGACATCTTGCAGACAGGAAAAGGAAACAGTTTAGACTAATAAAGGAAATGACTAGGGAACCTTTTGACAGAGGACCGGCTGGTAGATATGGGCATTTTATTATGGGGATAAAATGTCACATGGGAACTGACACCTATATTCAAACTAGCGGTTAAGTCTGTCAGCCTCCAGCACGGTAAGCTGGTAATTCACATTGCCATCAGTATTATGCAAGTTAGGGCTTGTGTATGACTTTGCATACTACATGTGGGTGGCATTAGTGAACTATGTTCAGGTTTAATAGACGTTCTAGACGCTCCATGTACCAGTAGTTGAAAGCAGACTTAACATTTAAAGTTAGAAGCTAATATCAGACTTAACATTTAAAGTTAGAAGCTAATATCTGGCCGAGCCCTGTTTTTACTGTAATGTCAAACCCCATAAAAATAAAAGGGAACCCCTTTAAACTATTGTTCTCTTATTTCAATAAAGGTGAGATGTAGACACAGTTAACAGACATAAAACATAAAACAGCATGTGGTGAATTCGATTTTTTTACCACAGGCTGTTGGAAACAATCCATCCAAAAATATTCAATGTCCTGTGGTCGATTATCCTAATGTGACCAACCTGATCTCATGAGCACAATTATTCAACTCTGGATCAGTCAAAACCATTTGTGACCCAGTCACAAGTACAGTTTGGTGCTGACATCAATAAACCTTTACAACCTGTCAATCACGCCTCAATAATAACCAATCAGATTACCTGATTTTCCTCAGCAACGCCTGATGTCCAGCAAATAAAGTTAGTAGTTATTAGTCAAACAGCAAAAGATTACGGTACTATACCATTTATTGTAGGTCGCCATGGGATAGATTGACGTTGAAGGAATGTTATTTGATTATTCAACTAATAATTATGGTTATAGCCTTTGGCAGACATGTCGTACTTAATTTACCATTTCAGATGTATTTCCTGTGCTCTTTGCATCTCATGCATAAATGTACCATTTGCCACAAACAAAACACAGTGTTTAATTTACATGTATTGCCCGTTTCAACCTCAACCACCTATAGACTGAATGGTGTCATTGTATTCCCTGATACCCAGCTGTGTCTGCAGGTCAAGCACACTGGACACAACCAAATTAACATTTACCAATGGGGGTGGCAATTCCCCTTTGTTCTATGCTGTATAAAACTGCAAAACATGCTTTTGTTACCTCTGGTGGAGCTTCACTTGTGAAACCACACATTTCTCCCTTCCTGCGCACCATTGTATTATTAAAGTCCGCTTTTCTGATTCCACGCTATCAAACGTTATGACAGGAAATTATTACTATCAACGTTTATATCTGTTTTCACGGGGCACAATAATGCTAAATAAATGCTTGTGTGCACCCTTATTTGTCATTAGATGACTTTGGGAATATGTAATTCCAACGAGAGATCCTGCCAGATGTTACAGTAGTACAGCAACAAGCTCATCATCCCTTTTTCAAAAAAACCCAGTTGGCTAAACTAAAGTTGCGGTGTATAAAAGCTTGTGGGAGGTGGCTGAACTGAATGTGAACAACATCAAAAGACACAAGGCTGTATTCTGAAGGTACAGTAAGAAAGCGAAAAATCTGCATTCGCCTTTAGTACCGTTATTGGTGGTACTGGTTATGTACGTTGCGGTTGTAGCTGTTTAATGCTTATTTAACAGCCAGAATAGCACCAGTATTCGATCTCATGTGCCATACAGTATATCCTTGAATAAAGGATTTGAACGTAGAATGCTGTTTGACAAGGTAGACTAATTTGGCAAGAAGCACACTGTAAAATGTTTTGGAATACGAGAGACCCACAAGCTACAAAAGCTTTAGCAGCAGAGTCTGAGAGTGATATTGCCACGTGTGCAATGTGATTTAGGCTCTGATTGGTTTAATGTAGATTAATTGGCTGCCTGTGTTAATCCTCATCAAACATGTGTTGCTCTGAAAGGTTGAGAGAGGTCAAAGGGCCTCGCGGAGCGCACAAAATAATCATGATCTTAGTGGTTCAAATTATGACAATAGAGACTCTAATCCATCTTCTTTACTACACAGCTGCATCCACTATATGTTGCCTTGTTTAATAGACTGAGCAGTGCTGTTGATTTATGTGTGTGAAATAAGCCTACAGTATCTTAACTCAATAGGTTCTTAACATTTCAGCAGTGTATGGTGGCATCACTGTTTGTTATACTGTGTATTCCGCATGTAGAAATGATCATTTTGCTCCATAGCATGCCTGACCTGATGGTCCAACGACATTAAATTACATACTTACAGTAAAAAGGGATTGTTTCAGTGGGTGAGTGAAAGTAACGGTGTTAATAAAACCAGACAAGACGCCACTGGAGAACATTTGTGAGAAGTATTAGAACCCGCAGCATGAAGTCAATAAATAAGGTGAATACAGGTCTCCTGTACAGATCAACTCAACAATACGGCCACGCGTATGCGCCTTAAACTGAGGCCCTGAGAAGGTGTGTGGATGTACAAGGGTGGGGTGGGGGTGGGGGGGGGGGCAAGAGGTCTCCCTTACAGAATATGGAGACTCTCGCTGGTGCCGATCTATGATAAGGCAGAGATATAACTGACTAAATGTTTCATTCAGCAGCCTGAGATGAAGAACGCTGTCACATCACACCTAACTGGAGGCATGGGGACACGCACACACACATGCGCACACAGATAAGTAGATAGCATTCACTGCTCACACACGACAGCAAGGCCTTCGCGTAGATTGAAGTTGAAGTGCATGTCAAGGTGTGTAATCCAACTGACCGTCATCCTCAACAACAACAACAAATAGTGTGGAGGAGAAATAGCTTCTCTCACAAACAAATACAGTATATGTAGATACACTGTACATAAATGTTCTTCATTCAGTCCTGAAACACCCACAGTCCTAAAAGAAAACATCACAAACATAACCCCCACACCCCCTTCTCATTCCTACAGCATTCCGAGCTTTTTGCAAATGCCTTTCCTTTTTTATTCTTTTGGTTCCAGCCTTGATGCCTTAGAAAAGTCTTCTTAGCCTCGGCTGCGTTCAGCAATCAGATGGGGTCACACCGGTACAATAAACTCAAAGAAAAGGCGCATTTTCACTTCGATTTGTTACAAACCCACCTAATAGCGGTCTAGTTTCAGAGCAAATGCGGTGTCAAAGGCAACTGGAATGGTTCCATCAACTGGAAGATGTCCTCTGGCTGGGGTTAATGGGACTAGCGTAGGTTGAGGGTGGAGATGGTGGTGGTCGGATTCAGAAATAGTCGGAAAAGGATAAAGAAGCGGAAGTTTTCATCTCAAGAGTAATTTGAGGTCAGAAAACAAGGTCAGACCCTACAATATTATCCTAATTTGCCCGTGTGCTTGTGTTGTGTGTGGGTAAGCGTGTGTATACGGGCGCGTGGGGGACGTGTGTAATCCGCTCCATGTGGCTCAAATCATGTCTCATTTCATCCCGGAATCACAGACAAAGGTCACCGCTTGACCTTTTCACAGCTCTTAACTGCCGTCGCACACTCAGCTTATTAGTGTACAAATACACACACACACAGACACACAAGAAGCACATGCTTGTATATACACACATCCGCTCCGAGCAGAACAATGGCGGAAACAGAGCGCTAAGATGAAAGCACACCAACTCTTCTGTTAGCAATCTTGGCCAACTCATCTGTTTAACTTCAATTTGCAAACTGAGAGTTTCTCTTGGACATGATATCAAAGAAAGAGACCTGCCTTCTATTTGTTTTTATTTGATTCTTTTATTTCCACTTTTATATGTATTAACATTTAAATGTTTATATGTGCTTGTGTGTTTTGTGTGACTATAGTTTTGTTGCACGTAGTATCATCACATCAGTGTGTATTAAATGACCACGGGTGCAGAGAGAAAAGAACATGCCCTATTGCACGCACGTCCGTGCAGTGCCTACCCCTACAGACTATGCATGTGCGTGGATGCAGGGCCTACATGCATGTAGCCGATCCTTGTCTAAACACCAGTCTTTTGCATCCGAGCACAAAACATACATGAAATAACGCTATGACACAAGACCTTACACACACAAGCCCTTTAAAAGGCCCGCTCTGCTCTACTCTGCTCTGCGCTGCTCTGCGCTGTTCTGCTTATGTCCTGTTCTGTTCTGCTGTGAGTCAGGCATGGCTGCCGGCCAGGGTCATTCCACACAGGCTGATAGATTCCTCTGGCTGCAGAGCGGATGGGAAACACATGGGCAGCCTTTCGCTCGGCACAGCCTCCCCAATGGAAGGCTTCTTTGGAACAGCATGTTAAAAACTTGGCAGGGCTCGATGTGATCCATATCTGTGAAACAGGCCCTCTAGGACACCGATGCACTGAAGGGAGAGCTTGCCTTCACAGACTCTGTGGGCATATGATCCCTGCGTTTGAAATATGTTTTGTGTGTGCGTGCGTGCGTGCATGTGCTATTGTGTTTGCGTGTGAGAGATAGAGAGAGATAGAATGTAAACGATAAGAGACAGAAAAGAAAGTTTGACAGCGACACAGGGAGTGGGATTGGCCATAAATAGCCCTTGTAAATGTAAGGGAATAATGTGAATACAAAAAAAACAACAATGTTTTAAAGCTGTATAATGGGAGCGACTGATGCAACCCTTAGGCTGCCTGGAAGACGCACAGAACCACACACACACACACACACACACACACACACACACACACACACACACACAC
>JAODVN010000015.1:2087184-2099548 GCA_025434125.1 Chologaster cornuta
CAGCACCTCCCACAGTATCTCCCGGGGAACCCGGTCATACGCCTTCTCCAGATCTCCCTCCTCTCCAGCACCTTGGAGTAGACTTTACCAGGGAGGCTGAGTAGTGTGACACCCCTGTAATTGGCACACACCCTATGGTCCCCCTTTTTGAAGAGGGGAACCACCACCCCGGGTTGCCACACATTTACTTACAGGTAATTCACCTACAAGAGTGAATCCAAGACCAAGTAGCTCAAATATAACCTATCCACACAAGAATAATAATACCTGCAGTACATCTTATCTTCTTGGCAACAAGCTAGTTTTTGTGGTGTCAACATATTGCTTGTGTGTGTGTGTGTGTGTCTGTGTCTGTGCGTGTCTGTCTGTCTTTTTCTGACCTTTAGGAAGTCCAGGAAGCCGGGCTTGGAGGCACAAGTCTTCCTCACCACTGCCATGGCTGTACTAAAGTTGTTTACATATTCACAATAGGCATCGAGCACCATGGACTTGGAGAACTGTTTAGACACACATGCACACGCACATTGTATTAACGCAAATATTCGCTCTCAGTTGAAAAGCATGTGCACATTAACACAAATAAGAGTGTAACACACAAGCGGTAAAGTAAGACTAAGTCAGTCTAACATGGAGATACACTATGGAATAATAGGTTTCTTGGGCCAAAAATAAGCTGTGTCAGCCCTGTGCTTGTGGAAGGGGGTGATAGCGTGGGGCAGGCCGAGGTCAGTGGGCAGACTGCACCCAGGTCACACATGGGTCTCCTCTCTGATGTCATGCCAGGCCTCATGGCCTTGACGCCCTTACAATAACTGGCAGCAGGAAGTGAAGCCCCAAATGGGCCTGTGAGATGTGGACATTTGTTTTTGTTGCTAAGCAACAGCCGACACAATAGGGTGGAGTACATCCAGAATGTGTGAGGAAGACAGTGCATGTGTGTGTGGCAGTAAGTAAGCAGATAAGAGGGAAAGGGTTTGCGGGTACAGTGCCTAAACACTCAACTGAGCCTAAGCCTAAGTGTTATTGTACTACTAAAGTACTTTCAACGTGCTGCGGAGGCATATTGTTTTAAATATGAGCTTGAAGCTAGCAAGCGTAGTACAGAATAACTGACCCAGCCTTTAAAAGGCAATTCTTTAATAGTTTGAACACAAACATAATGACTTTTGAGCTTTCACTCTCACAGCATCAGTTTACCTGGTGTTTCCTACATATACTGTATCTGACTCTGTGATACTATATAGTAGTAACTACCTTTCCAGAGGGACAATGTAATGTGTTTTCAGCACAGCCTCACCGACGCCACAAAGACATCACCAATCATATCAAGGTTGTCCCAGTCCGCCACGCGGCTGGCTAAGGCGATTTGGAAGAGGAAGTGGCACTGCAGGATCTCACGGACACGGTAGAACGTCATCTTGAGTTTCCTGTCGCTCAGCAGCCGTGGTTCAATCTGGGACAGCGGCTTCTCGTATTGCTGAAAGCAGAAATGTGTTGGCCTGTAATAGTTTCTGCTGTGTATTTGGCCGTCCATTCACTTGACTCTGCTTACCTCTAATATCCTCTTGAGTGCATCAAGGTAATTCTTCTCGCTCTCGAGTATAGATCCCAAAATACATCGTCTCACCAGCTGTTGAAAAAACGCAGACACATTGGCCCCTAGTCACCAGTGTGGCCAGGTGTACTGGTTAGACAGCTGATATGCATGCTGCTGGGTACCTGCTGCTGTGACAGGCCCTCTTGAGCTGCGCTAAGAACTGGCTCCACGTTGAAACA
The DNA here is from genome assembly GCA_025434125.1 of Chologaster cornuta. Taxonomy (NCBI): domain Eukaryota; kingdom Metazoa; phylum Chordata; class Actinopteri; order Percopsiformes; family Amblyopsidae; genus Chologaster; species Chologaster cornuta. The sequence goes on from JAODVN010000015.1 coordinate 2,088,961, forward strand.
GTCCACCTCGATGAAAAGCTCTGACTCTGCATCCTCAAAACAGGCGGACTTCCGCTCTGTAAAACGTGCAGAGCTAGTTAAAACAGAAATAAACGGGGGAAGAAACAACAACAAACCGTGTAACACGCACCTACTTACCGTATTGACTTACATCTTATTCATTCCGATATAATGTAAAACCACCAATTTAGCATAACAGGGAAACTAATAAGCAGGATGTAGACAAAGGGACGAGTGTTCATGAGGGTAAAATACCAGCCACTGGGATGTTATTACCATGACAGAAGGATTTAGTCTTGATGAATGACCGTCCCTTCTTTACTGCTGCTTTGGTCTTCTCAAGCCCATCCTTTGTTCCTTCTTTAGCTGCCTTCACCAGCTTCTGCATCTATAGGACAATGGATTCATAATAAAAACATCAGCGCTATTTGCACTAAATGTGTTTTTCCACCTGAGGTGGTTGTCGTGTAAAGTTGCTGCCGAGTGGAGCTATGGAGGACACAGGGGCGTTAGGATACAAGTGAAGACACATCATGTAAACATGGGGCCACAGGAGAGCAGGGCTGACCACAGAGAGACATCGGCTAAACGTAGCACAGCGCTAACATCCAGCATGTTGTTGTTTTCTTAGGGTGGCAACTGTGCTCTACAGTGTGTTACAGTATGCTGCGTTCACATGGAACACGGCAGATGGCAAACCCTTTCTGGACGGCATGGCGTAAAAGTCCAATGGAATAGCAGTTGCTATGGTGATGTCACATTTACAAATAATTGTATACAAATAAATTAATTGATGTAATTATTTTAGTATTGTATCTAGTGTATCTAGCGTTGTTGCATCAAAATAACTTAATTCTCGTCGATGTTTTCTCCTATGTGAGGGAGCTACGAACATCCGGATATAACTTTCAACGGCGAGCTGCTTGCCGATGCGGGCGTCTGCACTTTTTTGCCGGCCACAACTAATTTTGCCGTCCTGCTATCGGCCAATGATATCCTGTTTGCCGTCTGCTGTGTTCCATGTGAACGCAGCACTAGACACAGCCTACGGAGGAGGGGGCTCAAATGTGAACCTCTACGTCGGGTTACTCTAGCTAGCTTGTGTCTCACTGTGCCGTAGAATTAGACAAATGACCAAAATGACCGAACAATGCAAGACACAGCACAGTGCAAACACAGGAAGGCAAGTGACATACTGTACACAAACCCAACACCAGCCATTCACACCAGAGCAGGGTGTAATGAGGCCACCAGGTCAGTGGGAGTCACCCAGGGTGGTTAGGGTTGGGACTACTTTGTGTACCGGATGTACACGGGGTAAGCGGCAGGCGGATTACCTTCTGCTCGTGTTTCTGTTTGAGCTGCTGTAGCTCTACTGTTCCCACTGTATTTGCCATAAGATCTTTCATCTTTTTCTCATAGTGTTCTTTCAAGCGTGTCAGATCTTGAGAGAGCTAAACAAAAGCAAAGCAAGCATTACCAGAAGTGGGGAGCAGCGGCTGCAGTGCTGGCTATCCTGACTGTAGGATATCACTGCACACTGATTCATTGTTGCTATTAATTCAATTATTTTCAATTCTATTTTAAGCCTACTCTATTTATTTAACATTAATGTATATAATAAAAAAACTAAATGAAAAACATGTTAAATGTAATGTATAAGAATGTTATTAATATTATAAATGTATTTATCTGCTCTATACAAAATCCCTATTTTTCATGTTTCATAACCAATCTAATCTTTCATAGACTCAAGCCAGGCAAGGATAGAGCACAGGAAGCAAACTTCCAACTGAGACAAGGACTGTTTACAGGTCTGTGGAAGTAAATGGGCCTTTAACTTCAAACCAAATATACAAATAGATTGTATATTATTGAACTCTTCAGCAACAGCAATATACATAGTTGCCAGGACTAAATCATTTGCCAAAGTGAAAAGCCTGATAAGATAAGATAAGATAAGATAAGATATGATATGAGTTTGCTACGATTTGCATAAAAAGATGTTTATACAATTATGCCCCAGCAAAGCCTCTCTCAAAGGAGGAAGGAAGAAAAGCATAATACAATCTTCTGCAGATAACACAGATATCAAACTGATGTCCCCCACCCAAACATGTCATATTGACTCAGGCTTTGGTGCTAGCTGTGCTGTTGACAGAAGGCCGGGAGGATGTTTGTTTTACACACATGGGTCTTCCTCTGGGGGGGATTCCCTCTCATGAAAGCATGGGGCAGGCCGTTCTCGGGGTGCCCCTCCCCATCGCTGGCCTCGTCGTAGCTCTCAAACTCACTAGAGCTCCATCCGTTGTCCAGGGAGCTTCCACATCTCCCCTCCTCACCTAGCTCCACGTCATCGTAGATCATATCGTCGGGCTCTGCGGGTTAAAGACGAGCTCGTTCAGAAATGTTTTTTTTGTTTTGTCACATTGGCACTGGCCGCGTTATTCATGCAACCTTCTCTTTACAGAACTCGATTGTGAATACTGACCCACACTGTGTGGAGGTTGTTTGTGCCACTCTCGATATGCCAATAAGAGCTTGCGTATGCATGTTCATGTCAGATTGTACAATAAGTCAAATAGTATCATCGTTTCTTTCAAGCCTGTGTTGTAGCAGGGATCATATTGAGCTCTTATTCAAATGGGCAAAACTGACTGACTCTGCAAATGACCAGTCGAAAATAAACAATCTCACTCAAATTTCAGAACTCAGATTTTATCTCGTGACACAACCTAAAAAGGAACAAAAAAAAAGAAAGAATGGATACACATACCAGTGTTGGAGTCAGAGTTCTCTCTGGGAACGTCATCATAAATCACCTCGTCCGGACCTGCACCAATATAAGACCACCGTGAACCAGAGATACTGGGTCAACATTTGCCATTATTTGAGTGGAGACTAAAAGTAAAAGAGCAGAATATGAATCTACAGCAGTGGCTCTGAAAGAGGAAGAGGAAGAAACTGTGTGGGAAATGTGTGCTTTTGAACCCAAACGGAAGAGAGGAACACTGTGGAGTCATGCAATGTTGCTGTGTTCAGATGCAAACAGCCTGATACAGTAGTTCATTTCATGCACATCTTTGTTGTTAGACTGAAGTTGTGTCAACTGGATGAGCTGTTGCTTACTTTCCATCCAGGCGGTATTAGCCGGGTCTGACACCCACTTAGTCAACGCATCCTCTTCCCTGATAGGCGAGGATTCCTCACGGAAAACACTGAAGGAAACAAGTCTTGAAATCAGAATGTGTGCGGAGCCAAACAATAGTGTCAGCTCCGTAAACGGTAATGAGTGTAATCATGCATCTGCAATATTGTTTTAAAAATAATACCATATGCAGTTAAGAAGGGTATGACACACCTGTCAGCAGAGTTGTTGCTAGTTCCAACCACTGTGACTGGGGAGAGAATCCAAGGGAAAATGTATTTATTGCAAGCATGCAGGTTGCAGTAGGTCATGTTCACCACCAGGTGGCTGTATGCAGTGGATGGCTTTGATTTAGTGGCACAATAGTTTGCAAATCATTTATAGTACTGTAGCTACTTGCAAAAGTTATCAATGCTGATTATATTATGTCATTTTGTCAACATTTGTGTTGTATGAAATGACATAACATGACATACAATGAATTTCAAAAGACATAATTATGACATTGTGTTATAAACGATATGTCATGGAATATACTCAAATTTCCAGATAACTAAAACATATCAGAATTTAGACCTTGATAAGATAAATAAAGTGTAATATGGTTCCAAACCACAGGCCTGGAATCAGCTACTGTACAACATTTGAGCCAAAACAGGAAAACCCTCACAGCCAACACAGAGCTCTCGGGCATGTCTAAATATAGTGCCTGCTTCCTTTAGGACAAAAAGGAATGCAGAAAAAGCTAAATGATGGTTCATGTGTCATGGCTTCACATCTGCTAGGTCTGTGTGGGGGTAAGAACAATACATTAAATACACACATGCAAAGATACAGTATGTTTGTGGAGTTGAGTCTGATTAATTCTGATCTGTTGAGCCTGAACTTATTTTGTGGACGTCCTTTATCGGGCCCCCGTCACTGACACAAGGAATCAACAAAATGATCTTCAATACACAATGCGTTAGTTTAGATATAAGTTAAAGCAAAAGGATGTTGCTACCGGTTTATTCAGAGCCTTTTAAAAGTCTCTCAAGCGAATACTGGCTAATGTTTACTGCACATCACAAGCCAAGACAGCAGTTGTACTCATCACAGCCACTAGAACAGAACAACATCCAGTATTACCGTCCTCGTCCATGGAGAGGTGTCTAATGATGACAGGCGTGGTGTAGGCCGGCGTGATGAGGGGCACACCCGACGGGGTAGCGTATCCGCAGGGCACGGGGACCGAGTACCCAGAGGTGACGCCTCCGGGGCTGCTGGGGGTATCCGGGGCCTCCGCCTCTCGCTGCTTGGCCTCCGCTGGAGCAGAGGGGGAAAGGGCGGCCCCGTGCTGTTGCTCCAGCTGCTGCAGTTGGAAGGGGGTGATGTCAATCACTGAGTAAGGGCTGACCTTGCCCTGGGAGGTGGTCCTGGGAGCAGCGTGGGGAGGAAGCGGGTCGTCACCGGACACGCATGTACTTCCTGCTGAATGAAGACCAGAAAATCACTTCATAGACTTATTATAGTATTGTGTTTTTCCTGTGAATCACAGTAAGCATAAAGTAACAGCTCATCTTCGCATTGCCATCCATTTCCAGAAACCAACTACAACATAGAACAGTATTTAGTACACGAACATAGACACTCAAATACCCTGACATACACATGTTCCTCCCCTCAGAAATGATCTCAATAATAGCATTTTGATGTCTGAAAATTCTTTGGTATGTGAGGGAAATATAGCTGTAGCTTATATAGATATTCAATTAACAGTATTGATGTTTAAAATCCTTCGTTCTCCACTACAGTGTACATTGTTGACCATCTCTAAATGCGCGTTCACCGTTATAGTCTCACTTTTTGATTGTGAGTTATTGAAGCCTGAAATTAGAACCTTGGTTTGATGTTTGTACTTATCAAACCAAATGGCAGCCTGACGTGTACGTAGGACTACCTGTTCCACTATTAAAGTTAGCCAAATAAAATAATATAATTCAGGCAGATTTGACATTGGATACTGGACTTGTTTCATCGCTGTGGCTGGAGGCGATAGGTGCGAGGTAGGCCATATCATTGTAATATGTGTTACAGCAGTATAATATATCTGAATGAGCTTCAGAACTGAGCTTTTTAAGGTAATTACTGGTCTACTATCTGGCAGGCTATCTTTCTTGCCATTTGTCATGCACTCCTGAAGTGAATGAAGCACACTAAATTATCGCCAGAGTGTTCTCAGACTAATACCTTCTCTATTTACTGAGCAAATCGAGTGTTCTTTCCAAAGTTTACTGAAACTATGTTTGATAGAAAAATAGGTACAGTAGTTTGTTTTGACGTGGTGTAAAATTTTCTTCCATTCCACAACACAACTAAATGAACGCAGAGGAATCACATTCAATGATGTTGCTGTCATGACAGCATGTATTTGTTCAATCTGCGATCTGCAGATTGCACCCGGCGTTGTTTGTTTGATTGTCCTCACTGTGCAACTAACATGTCCCTATTTAGAGAGTGAGGAAAGAAAACACTCTGTGCAGATGAGCCTATACGGTTGTAAAACCGTGGCATTTTTTATCCCGGTTAATAGTGGAACCGGTGAATCGCTGCATTCCTAGACCTGCGTGACAATAGACACACAAGGGAAGGTCATTTTCAAATCCCAAGGCTGAAGCATTTGCAGACTGACAACAGTGATAAAGAGTGAAACAGATATATAAGTTACAGGGACAGATAAGGACTATGCTAAAATAGAAAATAAACAATTTTTGTTAACCTTAAAGAAAGTATTATTAATAACTAATTATGTATATTTTGAGAGTTTCTACAATAAATAATTTTTGCTAATCTGGGCTATTTTTACATTTGGTCAGAATTTTTGTAGCACAATCTGGATTTATATAGAGGAAGGGGGGAGCTCAGGTATTTCATAGTTTGTCTCTGACCCTGATTTGGTACTGTAGATTCAATTTAAAGCAGTACAACAACAAAAAACATATAAGTAAAAGCAATGGCCAGTATGGGTATCGAACCCATGACCTTGGCGTTATTAGCACCACGCTCTAACCAACTGAGCTAACCGGCCTGATGAAATGCCCTCATCATGCCAGTCAGTTATGAGCTTAGTGACAAATAAGGGGGGCACTGCAGAGTTAAAGTGAAGGAAGAAGTTAGTCTAAAAACTGTAGGCAGTGACAAGATGTTGGTATCGGTAGCATACTGGTTTCTTGTTGTAGTCTGAGTAGTATGACCAATCACTTTTGAGTGGGCTTGATTGCATGAGGTAAAACAGTGGAGAGGAGACGAACGGAACGTATTAGCCAAATTCGTCTGTAATCTTATGCAGATATCTGTTTATAGATTTGCTAACTTCAGTATACTGGATGAAACTATAGCGTTTCATCCAGTATACCGGTTTTAATTTCCCGCATGGTGTGAAATTACCACATATTGCCATACCGAAGCACAGCTGCAACATCAGCTTTAGTGTGTATTGTTCGATGCTAGAACACTACGGAACACTGTTAAGGGTGTACTGTTGGGTGGGGACCCATTAACTGACAACTAACAAACAAACGATTCACTTTATAAACACAATTTGTGCACAACTTACTCTCTTTAACATGGCAAACACTGCCACACAACATTATGTAACAGCAATCATTGTACATAAAATGACACGGCCGAACAGCATACTGGGTGTGTGTGTGGGTGTGTGCTGTCCTGCATGTTCGCTAGCTAGGCAGGTAGACTACATAACATTAGTTTAACAGCTAGGATAGGCTCTTTAATTATTCGCTAGTAGTGTTGTATGGATATTTGGAGAACAGTATTTTCACTCCGGTAAGAAAACATACCCTGTTGAATCTAGTGTTTAATTGCTCTGTACTCTCTTTGACTGTCTGTACTGTACTTTCATTCGTAATATGGATCCACAGTTTGCTTTCCCATCATAGCAGTGCCTTGTGAGAATGCCTCTTAACGTACTAGCTATAAATCTTACATCTTTAATCAAATGTTATTGATATTTCTATTGGTATTCCAACACATTAACTGTTGGTGAGGTGATCAGAGTGCTGCTAACAGTGGCTTGATTAACTTGGCAATGCATTGTAAATGTGGCCGCATTTACATTAACATTAGGCAACTGCATTCTGATATGGTGTCATACGGAGCCAAAGCCTTCACATATTGAAATTAAAACGTTGCGTTATTAAATCCTGAAATAAGAATAAGACGATGCCACAAAGATATAAAAGCACAAAGAGAGAGACATTCTGTAAACTACTGTAAAACCGGTGTGTCAATTCTATGGATCCTTTCACCAGTGCGTAAAGCTACAGTATTTCCGACATGCATATCAGCAACGCACTATGGTGATATAACAGAATAAATCCCTTTCCCAGATTAAAACACTGACTGTCTAAAACGCACATCACCCCAGGGACATCGTCAGGCCTAAACAAATCTATTGAGAGCGAGCATGTATTCATTTTATATTGTCTTGATTAACTGACGTTAATTAACTGATGATGTGTATTGTTCGCCTCCCTGCCACTGCAGTGTGTTGTGAGGGTAAATGATAATAAGCAGAGCCCCACACATCTGTACTGGCGACACACATCACAAACACCTCATAGGTGGCAGCAGAGGAGATATCAGGGTCAGCCAACACACAAAGAACATAGAGAAGATAGAACTACACATTAGATTTGGTATAATTAAAGTGGTTGCGTATGACTTTCTACCACTAGGTGTCAGCACCTCAGACTAAAACAAATGCGGCCAGCCCAGCTTTGAAAACAAAGAACAGACGAGCTCTAATAACAACACATTCTGTGCTGTTATTCTCACAAATACTCCTAATTACTTTTAGTTTAATAAACTTTACATAGAAAAAAGATGCTTGCTGCTTATCAATGTTTCAAATATAATATAGACCACCTTTAACTTGTAACTCCTACATTACACTCCTGCAATACAATGAATGCAGTCCTCCTGATTTAAATTAAAACATGTAACGTCTCCAGCACCAAGTTAGCCACTAACCTGTTGTCCCAGAGTCTGTTACAACCATGGTGTCCTCAACAGGCGGTGGTGGAGGGGGTAAATCTGCCTCCTGCTCACATATCCCCTTGTCCACAGACATTACTCCATCTGCTAATCTGGATGTTGATGCTGTGTGGGTTGTAGGGTGTGTTGGGGGATCCGTTTTAGGGGGCTGGCCTTCAGGGTGGCTAGCCTGGCTCTGAGTCTTGTCTGCAGGGGATGGCGGGCGGTCAGCTTCAGGGACTTCGTCACCGCTGTCGTCAAAGTCGAACGCCTCCCCCTCGTCTTCATCGGCAAAGGGGCAGCCGTCTGCCAACACTGGACAGATAACACAACTTGAGTCTGGAATTATTAGAAACTCTTGGAAAATTTGAATATTGCATGTCCAGTGAACAACTGTAAATGACCCAATCTACTCTAGCTCCCACATTCAATAAAAAGTCAGTAAAAGACTATGATTTGAAAATGTCAGACAGGATAAGTAAAGGTAGTGTGTTTCCAGTGCTCTGACTTTCCATTTCTGTGTCTTACTGTGGACCAGTAAATAATCTGGATAAGCATCTTAATTCCAGTTCATGAGATACAGGCATTCTGCACAGCCATGGTGTAAACAGCCACGTTCAGGGTATGAGCAGGAAACATGTAATAAACTGTGTTCAATTTAACTATATGCTGTGTTTAGTGTGTAAGGGCATCCTTGTTCACAGTAGAAAGCCTGCTCTGCTACAGGCAGGAAGGAAACAAACAAATGTCCTTAAAGTTTCCACTCTGCAGTTAGGCCACTCCCCCCAGCCTGAAAAAATGCTTATAATAATAATAATGCTTATAATGCACAGTCTATATTGTAGACATTTCAGACTATTAGCAGTGCAGAGGATGGAAGAATAACAAAAAAATCACATCAAATCCAGCAGGCTTTGAGGTCAGATATTCATTATAGCAGGGTTGAGATCATGAGGAATTCAACCAAATCCAAATTCCCTAGTGGAAGGAATTCCCAGCCAAGCCATTCAGTCCTCCAGTGTTGTCCTTTTTAATTCCGTCAAGTAATCGATAGTCTTCTCTTTGAGAGCTGGGGGCATTAAAGGTCTTAGAATGCTATGCTATCTCGGCAAAAGGTTTTATATTTTCTACACTTTAGACTTTCCACATTATTTTCATGAGCCTTTCAGTTTACAGTACTCAAAACTTGATTGTATTATTTTACAGGCTATAATCCAAGTATTATATGATATCCTCACTTTCATCTTCAGGAAAATAAACAAAACGTCTTTGTATCAAAAGTTATAGCTGGATTGTCTACCAAAGGATCCCAGTTGCTTCATATGTCAAAATAACTCTTAGCTCAGTTTGGAGAGCGTTAGACTAAAGGTCCCTAGTTCAATCCTGGGTTTTGACATTTTCACACAGGAAGGTCTAATACCGTATACTTAGTATATAAGTATACTTGTGTACACTTGTGACATACTCACATAACCTTTTACCTGAGTGGGTTGCGCAAATGCAATACAACATTTCTAAAACACAAGCATGGTTCCACTGGGGCTCGAACCCAGGACCTTCTGCGTGTAAAGCAGACGTGATAACCACTACACTATGGAACCTATACATTTTTACCCACAAGGATCACACTCATGAATTAGAGTCAGGCATGACAAACTTCTATGTCCTTAGCAATAGTTTAAACACATTTACATTTAAATCAATCACCTTTGCAGTCACATGCCACTGTAACCTTCAGACCTTAACAGCACATTACCACATAACCAAGTACATTTTCTGTGGAGAAACGGCATTTAACTGACAAAAAAGCCATTTGACCACGTAGCGATGCCTCTATATATCACTTTATGAAACCCTCAGGCTTTGTGTTCCACCCTGTAGTCAGTTGGTAAAGAAATGGTCTGTGACTAACGCTGTGACCATAAAATCTTACTACAACTGTGGCTAAAGGTGCAAGCGCAGAGGTGGAACAGAGAAATGTGTCTTAGATGTTATCTATACTTTTCCATCTGTGCTCATAATGAATGATGCATTAGGTAGGAGATAATACACTAAAATAGCCACTATTGCCTCCCTACACTCTGGCCTACTCCCTAAACACTGACCATTCATAATGTCTCTCTCTCTCTCTCTCTCCTCTCTCTCTCTCTCTCTCTCTCCTCTCTCTCTCTCTCTCTCTCTCTCTAACTCACTTCAATTCAATTTGCCAAAGCATAACAAATAAAACAAAGTAACACATTAAAATACAGGCTGTCCAACAATCTTGATATTTACATAACTGTTCCATACAATTTTGACAGTATACAGAACATAACAAGAACATCAATGTAACATAAGTGTTACGTGTTAATTTTGCTTTACTGGTCCACATTGCATTACATAAGTCAGCTATATGGAGAAAACACA
>JAODVN010000015.1:2106555-2118185 GCA_025434125.1 Chologaster cornuta
GGCAAAAACACTGTAAAGCGCTTTGGATAAAAGCGCTATATAAATACGCCCATTTGTGTTGAGTGTGGTTTTGTCTAAGGGGAAAACATATTTAATCTACAGTATTGTGGAAAAGGCATCTGCCTTTTTGGCAAAGAAAAGAGAGAACTATTGCAAATATGGGAGAAAGAGTAACACTTCTATTATCATTTCTTTGAACTTCGTGGACAGAAAGTTTACACCATGTTGTCTTGCAGCAGAGATCCTTGTGCATGTCAATGTGTGAAACCTCATGGGTAGGGGAGAGTTAACCTCAGAGAAAACTCCAGGACTAGCCTGGACCAACATCTGAATAACACTCCAGGCCTCAGTCATTCATGACATCCCCCATTTTTAAGATGGCCAGGAAGGAGAGCGATAATTATCTGGCTGTAGAGGGACATAAGTAGAACCAGAGGGCAAGAGAAATGCCTTGTGTCTCCAATGCATTCTTTCAGGTCTAATCCAAGCTGTTGGGCATAGTAAACCGTAGAGACCATGAAACAAAACTAAAGACAGCTGTTGAAACCTGGCAGGACCTCCAGTCAGAGTTGAAATACTAAAACTAGCATATGTTCATATTATACACATGGGGCACAGAGGGAGTTTTGAGATGGCTCAAGTAAATAAGATGGGATGGCAGAGGACAACAATGAATCCTTGAAACACCTGATATGATCCTGTTAAATACTGCATTGTTTAAGATGTTGTGGTAGGAAAAGTCAAATCTATATTGCTCTGGCTGTAACTGCTAATTTTCGTCGGATTCATCAACAACCTGGAGCCAAGCCAATACAGTTTCCAATAGAATAATATGTTCATTCCAGTAATTCACTGAGGTGTTATTAGCTGTAAAATGCAGTGCTACAGTATCACAGATAATCAATATCTCTGTGTATTGTATACAAATGAAATTTTTTATATGTTCTCTCCTGTTGAAGGCCACGTAGAAGAAAGATACTAAGTTTGCATGCCCTCGCACACATTAATAATGGTCAACCTTTCCACATTTACTGTCCCCATTTGCAAAGGATTTGCTGTGTGGGCCTTTACTGTATACTGCAGGTACATTATCTCAACCGCAGGATATGTCCTGAACCCCACTAGCAAACTTGTAACGAGAAACAGTAGAGTCTATTTCTACACCGAACTGGCTTACGTTAATCTAAATTTCAAACCTATTAAGCCACGAGTCACAATGGCCGGAAAATGAAGGATATTGTGTACAGACTACTGCTTATTCAAGATGACAATAATACCCCATTAACAAATTATCTGTTATATAATAGACCGGCAGCATATTTGTTTGAGATGTGGGAGTTTTTTCCTGTAAACGACTATCTGAAGTGGAAACACAGAGGAGAAGATTCATAGACATCCACTAACCTCTGTGCTAATCAACCAGGTTTGGAGACAAGAAAGTATTCTTCAGTTATAAATATCTATCACTCAATAACATTAAGGTGTTGTTGAGTGATAGGTATAACATTGCAGACCAGAAAAGTGAACTAATGCAAATATTGGTACTACTGGAAATAGTGTTTCCTTTAAGACAGGTTAAGCAGTCGTGTATATGGTAGGCGTGTTGTTTTGTTAGATGCATGAAATAAAAGTCTAACAATATATTGTACTAATAACTGGTTTGTGGACAGTGCAGTACACATGTCTAGCCAATAGCTGATGACATAAACAACATAACATTTGCGCAATCATATTATATGTGTATGTCAGACAATAATTTTCACCAGAACAGTTAAATGATTGGAAATAACCAGGTTGGGTTGCCTAACCTGAAATAACATGTTGACATGTACCATTTAATGACAGTGAAACCACTGATATGTAACTTTATTGCCACATTATCAAAAACCTTCCTTCATGACATTTTACTTAGCAGACGGACACACATTCAAAGGGAACATTTTTATATTGACAGCACTGCAATCTGTGTGCCGATATTTTGAATGAAAATGTACATGTATTACTTTTTTTTATCAATTTGAGGCATGCTGTAGGCCTACTTATATCATGAACATCATATTTGAAATAGTACATTTTCCATAATAGAAATGGTTGTATCAGTATATTGCAGTGGCACAAACAAAAATGTCATACAGACTGTGCATATTTAACACTAAAGTGCTGAAATTTTACCAAACCGGTAAATTTAAATATACTGTACTACATCTGAGTCATTATAACACACACACACACACACACACACACACACACACACACACAAACACACACACACATAGATATATATATATATATATATATATATATATAGTACAGTATAAATACTTGCAAAAGTGAAGGTTGTACTCTGGAAACTGGAATTGTTTTACAACCAAAACGTTTTATCAGGGTCTCCTGGGGTTTATCCAGACGCAGGATATATGATGTTGTAATTCAGAGAACATCCCATTGTTGTGCTTTGAGGAGAGCAGACCAAGAGCGTCTGCAAAGTCCATAACTGATAAACATGGGGTTATTAATCTCCACTATAAATTTTTAGGAATGTCTCTCCCTCCCACACATGGATATAACCCAAATGATTAGCACCTCAAAAGCTTTCTTTATGTTCTAAGAAAGGCATTACTCACAGATACCGGTAAATGCAAGAGTAAAAGAGTGCACAGCAACATACTTATCACACAGTGATCTAATCATGACATACATAGAGGAATAAATGCTTCATCGTCATGGTTTCTACATCATCTGGTGTAGTGAAACTTTTACCAAATACAAAATGCAAGCATGCTAAATCTTTCCTTTTCCTTCATTCTTCCTTTTTATTACAAGGACGGACAGAGAAAAGCACATTTCAATATATATATATATATATATATATATATATTGAAATGTGCCTCCTGACCTCTAAGCAGCACATGGAACCACCTTTGCATGGCTTACCTGTAGGCGTGTACAGAACGTGTTGCTTCAGATGGAACTGATTTATATATTGAACGAACAGTATTGAAGTACTGTCTTGGTTGTGTTAATCTGTTTTGTTATGTGGAAACATGCTTAATGTGATTTATGCACGTAGAACATGTTCTTGGATTAAGATCAATCGTTATTCCTGGAATACTTGTTCCTTAACATTAACATTAACATTGCAAACTGGTTACCTTTCCGGAGAGGCAGTTATTGCCCTTTGATGTTGTCAGATTATGATTATGTTACGAGCGTGCCTTGTGGTATAACAGTAACGCTAGCGGTTTAGAGTGGCAGTAATCAGGTCTCAGTTGGACCGATATGTTTAGGGTTTCAGTTAGAGATTGTTACATTTAGGTATGGTTTTGGTGCGGTGAAAGTTATAATAGATTCTGGAAGGCTTGTATACAGACAGTTTTGTCCACCCTGATGACATTAAATGGTAATGATTGGTTAAGAGCAATTCCAGAGTACTGTATGCTGAATTCTACTTGACTAATAGCATTCACACATATAATTACAGATGTTGTGAAAAATAAATGATATGCTAGCTATATATGATATGCTGCCTTCTGAAGATGATTACTTAGCAACAGAGATAAATCCGTTATTGAATTCCCTTGTGCTCAATTTTAAGATGCACTTTACTTTAGGCTTATTGTTCTTGTTTATGGCAAACTCATAAATCTTTACTTGTATGTCACAAATCTATGTTCTGGTGTCCCTGTTTCTAAATAAGAGAAGTGTACCGAATGTTTACACGTCTACAAGATACCGAAGATAAAACATTACATTTTACAAGACATGTGGTGAAGGTTTCATTCACATTAAATTGCTGTGCTGTACTCTAACTGAAGTAACTTATTATTTTTTTGTATTTGTAAAATGTGAGAGATGACCGTCTTTAAACGATGACGTTTATTTCCTAGCAGAGCCGGATTTACTTGTACTCTGACTGACGTTCACAGACGCCCCTCACCCAGACACTCCAGGGAGCTGAGTCATGGAGACTCTTTGTCTGTTGGGGGTGGTTTGGGGTTCCCATCTGTCTTAGGGCCATAGGTCACCATGACCACCACTTTGGCAGCTGTGGTGTCTTGATTTGAAACAAGAGAGAATTTTCTCTTTGTAAGGAAAAATGTGTTACTCCCCATTTCCTATGGAGAAGCCACTTCCAGGAAGCCCCCTCAGGATCACCCACACATACTGAATCAGCCTCATCTGTCATATTTAATAATAGGATCTCCTTTAACTTTAGATAACTTTTTTGTTTTTAATAAATACATATTTTAAAGATGAAATGGTGATAAGTGAATTTATGAATGTACAAGATGCTTTAGATTTGCCTCTCTGTATTGGATATTAGTGTGCTACAAATACATAGTTACTCTATGTATTCTATGGTATTGTATAGGGAAGAGATGGTATGAAACACTGCTTTCTGTTCCATCGCCATGTAAAAATACATCTGTGATTTATGAAACTACTGAAGTGAAGAAAAAAAGTTTGACCAGTTTGCCAAATTATCCTGTGCATGTTTTTGTTAGAATATTTTCCCTTAGTTATGTTTGATGATCAAATTCATTTTTGAGAGTGCTTACTATTGAGCTAATATATTAGATATTGTTGGTAGGGATTAGATGCTTAATCTAAATGTTCCACTGTGAAACTCTGAAAAGGCAGTTTTCAGTAAGCAACAGATTTCACCATGAAGCATATGTCCAAATATTTTAATTCCATGGTGTCCCTGTGTAGATTAACATGAACTACCTACCAGTTTATTATTTAGAATATATGTAGTGCTTGTTTATAAGAACCCCCTGTCCCAGACAAAATGATGGACAAATAGGGCTTTATTCTAACCTCAGAACAGAATCCAAAAAGGTTTAGTTATTCTAAATGACTTTCATTTTACATAGAGCAGCTGATTGCATAAATACCCTGCTCCTCGTCCTAGATCACATCAGAAGAGTGACTGTGCTAACACGCTGCACAAAGTTGTGGAGGTTTGGAAACAAAATAGCCTCCTTTCCATCCTCCAATGGAATTACATGGTCTACATTTGCAGGACACTATGATGCCCCAGAGAAATTATGTATTTTGTCAGTCACCATAATTGTTGCCACAGCAGCTAGTGAGGATAAAATGTGTATAACTGATTTCATCAGGTTTTTATTTGATATAACGCATGCCAGATTAATCTACATTGTAAACAAACTTGTGGTCGTCTCGTTATTGAGAAACCAACTAGAAATGATGCAACAGGCACTGCATTTCAACATTGCTTTGCTTGCACTGTAATTTTTTATTTAATTAAATTGAATTTGACATTCGAATTTTAATCAAAAGGCTTTGTATGACAGAAAAGAGTGTTTCATGAGAAACACATGTACCACAGCATACATTAGAGACATTCTACTGTAATAAAATATTTCACAGCTGCCTGGCAACTCATCCACTGAAAAACTGGGATAAACACAATAAACATTTGAATGTTTTGACAAACAAAGAAAAATATGGAATCAGTCAGATTGGACTGTTCTGTGTCCATATTGATATATTATGTAACCATTCACACCATGTATTTTAATGTAGATTAAAATGTTTCTAATTTTCAATGTATACAAAGCTTATTATACCCTGACAAGTGCAGTACACACACCTACAGATAGCACTGCATCTGGTACGAGTTTGTCTTCACTATAAATACACCAGCACAGCTGACACTTCAACGAGATCAGACATTTCACAAACCTTTGGTGGGATAGGCTGAGCACTGAAAACAATTGTTGGCTGTCTTTTAGTGAGTTCCACAGCTGGGCTCTTTATATGGCATTCCCTGCACAAGTAGGTGAAGCATTGAGCCAGGTTGACAGACATTAGCAGTGTAGGTGTCGTAAATAATTTAACGACTTTCATCTCAAAACCCCAGAGATAAAAAAGGCAAATCTGAAGCAATGGGATTCTTATAAAGACTGGGATTTGCTTGGATCATAAGAGGCAAAGCAAGTCCTCAAGTCTGTGGTTATGGTGTAGTGTTTAACAGAAAATACTGTTGTATATATTAAAGCCATTTCTCTTGTCGTCACTTAGTGTGATTTGTCTGGTGGTAATTGCATCCTTTTGTGTAAAAATAAGATGTTATCTACTAAATAAGCACAGTGTTTCCATGTATTGGTCAGCCTCTTCATTGGGCTCATTAAACACATTCAAAGTGAAGAGCTGCTTCGCTGTTGCATTTGGCATCTCTGTCTGTGAAAACCTATGTCTTTGTACAGAATGTTTGCCCTTTAAAGAGGCCCTCCTCTTCCAAGTTCAAAAAGACTTCTTCATTCCTTCCTCAAGTGTTGGCAAGCCATGAATCAATTCCGCCCGCTCAGTAATGGGTGCCTTCTAAAGCAAGGCATATTGTTTATGGTTGTCACCCAAATGCACAACTATTTTCCTTTCAAACATCGCTGGTAATTAGGGTTGTTGTAGAATTGTAAACTCATGTTAGGTTTATTCCACTGAAGGCGTGTGCAAAATCAACATCCTTATGTATTATGCAACAGGAAGGCAACCTGGTCTTCAACTGAATTTTTTGAACACTGAATACCAATTACAGGCACAGGTTAAAGCTGCCCTCTTATCTTCCTGAGGGGTGAGCAAGAGAAGGAATGTTTTCTGTGGGGATCACATCACTGATTTCAAACGTTGCTGTCAACTTTCTGAATGATGCATGGTACAAGGCAAGATTTGGGCGACACGCGGTTTTTCGTCACATTTTTCGTTCATTCAATCAATCTTTATTTATACAGTATAGCACTTTTCATACAAGTTCATGTAACACAAAGTGCTTCACACTACAACGTCAAAAAAACAATACAAAATGAGTAAAAAACCATACAATATAATTTTTTTAATTAAAAACCACTCATGTTACACTCTTCATCCCAACCCTCCAAACAAAGGCGAACAAGTCGAAGTCAAAGACAAAGTTTGATTCCCACCATCCCCAAAACACAAACCACCAGGGACCCCAGACCCGATCCCCAGCCACCCCAATCTCAGTCAGAGAATGGAACCCCATTCATTGTTATTCATTTTTACTCTGTGATCCAGTTGATCTTTGCAAAAGTTACGTTTAACAAAAATACAGATTATTTTGTTGATTTTGGGAGAACATACTGTACAGTGCACTACTGCAGCACATAATTCTAAAGAAAACGTTCCACATATGTTTTAATGTGCGTCTGCATGCACGGTATCTATCATTTGACTATGATCCGAACAATTCACATGTACAGTATATGTGTTTTCATAGGCCTCCTAAATGTCCATGTTGCTTGTCAATTCTTTATAATTGCTTTTCAATGCAGGGTTCATTTTACTATAGTGCTATACTATAGTATATAGTATTGCATAGTAGTGCTATAGTATTTTTACTATAGTTTGTCCATGCATTGTTCAATTATTTTAACATGATGTTATGAAAACTCCATAAAGCCTTGTGTGCCTGATAAATGAATGCAAAGCAATTAATTGTGAATTCAGTGTTTAATGCTCCAGAAACTGGTGTAACACACTGTGGTTAAAATATGAATTTGAACCTTTATTCACCATGCATGTTTTGTATCAATGGGTTTGCAAGGTTGTTATTAATCTGTTTCTGTCATAATAATGGTTTATGGTTTTAAAAGGTATATGAGACATGTATGTTATTGACATTTGAAATTTCTAAACAATTTTCTGTGTATAGAAATGTTTTACTGTAAATATTTTATTGAGCTACAAGTGTATGTAATATTTAATAATACAATATCCTTCATTCATAAAACACAGTATGTTGTGTTTTCAATTGATTAATTGAATTGCATTGATTGAATATCCAGACTATATTATAGGGATAAATGTTGCTTCAAACCAACATTTTCATTGATCCTGCATGAACAGCGCATGTTCGAGATAACATCCAAATTAGCATGTGAAAATCTCAGTTAATAAACCTACCTAAATCCGAACCCTTCAGCACTAAGCATCAACTAATGTACAACTACAGCCATGTCAAAGCTCTCACAGGGCATATTTTAAATGTACATCATTTAGCAATGTGCAATGCAAAGAGTAAAACAGTATTTTATATTATCCTTCCACATAAGCTTGTTTAGATGTGATGTTCCCCCACACAAGTCTGTGTACTGCTGATGCAAGATTTACATGACAAGCACGGCTCTATGGTGTAAAATCTATTTTAATTGCTTTTACAGATTTGCCTCATCTCTTTTATAGGTAACATTTTTAAGATGTGTACTTTTCTTACCTGCAGGCATTATAACACTATCAAAATATACATCAAATGTATTGTGGATCCTGAGATGCCACATTAAAGGGTGCGTCCCACATTGCGAGGATGTGACAGCTACTGAAAGGAAAAATTACAGATCTTGTCCTTGTCTGCCGAAACCAAATAAGACTTTTCCCATGTCTGCTTGTGGCTATGATCTTGACCCCGAAAGCAAGCCTCCGGTTGTTATCTCTGGCATTTTGCTTGGAATTCCCCCTCGAAACAGCCTTTCCCCTCCATTAAAACAAATTAAATGGTCTCATATATAGCTCTCAAAATATTCTCTTATTAGGCAGACCTAATGGGTATATGGCTGTGTAAGGTCTGGTGAAATATCAGCTCAATCTCTTTCTATAGATTTAAAGTATCCAATTATTATGCAATAGAAGGGTCAGTCCATGCATTTCAATGTAAAAAACCAACTCTGACCTGAGTTAATGCTTTGGCTAATGAAGGTCAAATGAAATATGTCTGGTTATTCAAGACATATTTAGTGTACATTGTATATGAAGTATACTAATGAAATGTATGTTGTTTAAGTGAACCGGGGTTATGTTGAGAACAAAGTGCAACCTATTTTGATCTTTGGTAGAGATGAATCATTTTGCTACACACTAGCTGGAGTCAAGAAAACACTTGTGTTCAAAAATGCTACATTTTCAGTAGTTTTATTGAAAAATGCCTCTTCTGTTTCAGAAATAAATAAGAAAATAAGGCTGCGGAATTCACAAATGTGCAGTTAAAACATGAGAAAAGCAATTCTATGTCCACAGTCTTCCCAAATGCATTGACACAAAACAATTATATTCTGTCTAAGAAATCCTCACTAAATGTACAACACAGATATGCATTTCCACCGTTGGTTAAAATCAGCTGTGAACTGTTATCACACATCATTTGGATTTCAGGACATATGAATTTACACTGAGCAATCTCTTGGAGGTGTACTAAAAAGTGTTAAACTATTGTCCAATGCTGTCAAAATACTGTTGATGATTTACATTTGCATTTATAAAAAAAAAAACATACATGTTCTTAAATGATTGAGATACATATACAGTACATACCATTGACATATTTGCTGATTTTCACATGATTAGTGCATTACACATATGATTCCGATTAACATTCGATGCAGTTATATTACAAGCAGAGACACTTAAGGGAACATTTAGCAAGCACACAGGTTTTGTAATGAAACATCTTGTTTTGTACTCATCTTGCTAAACTTTTTCACTATGGCAAAAATATATGTTCAATAAAGCTAAGGGTATCAAACCCATTAAGTTTTTTATTTTATTTTATATAACAATCTGAAAACTCCTTTCGTGTCTATGATGCTATTTTTCATTACCGTCTTGTGGATGCAACCTTTTTCATCGCTGATCTCGTGAATAACCAGTTGACTGTATTGTCTCAAATTCTTCTTCTTGTTCCACAGGTATAGACACTACATCAGGCTCAGGTTCGTAGCGGTTAGCTAGAAAATATTTGGTTTGGCCAATCAGAGATATGTTCATCCTACAATAAGTCTCTACATGCACATACAATATTTAAGCGGTATTGCACTATGCTGTCTACTTCACAAAATGACTACTATTAAACTATTCTATAGTTTTATAGTCTTTCCTGGGAAGTCAGAAGAGTTTCATTGCTCTTTCAGTAATCAGAAAAAACAATGGAGAATAAACATCTGAATTTAAAACTACTAGAAAATGCAATGAAGTGAGGAAATGTACAATAACACCCACTGAGGTATTAGATAATAATGGTACATAATTAGAGAGAGAGAAAAACTAATTAAATATGGAAATGGAAGAATAGCAACATTAAATATGGAAATGGAAGAATATAAACATTTAGCACTGACATCAGGAAAATGATGTTTAAAGGTACAGATGGTACATGCTTCACTCGTGTCATGAGTGCTGACTGTAACTCACATACGGCATCTTAAAAAGAGGTTATGCTGGTAGTAAGTAAGCAGAGGGTTATAAAGCACAAGCTCAATACAGATGTTAACTTAATTTTTAGGGGAAACGTTGTGGTTCGTACATCATTTACAGGCAAAACGTTTATTTACAGGTGTCACCTCCACATTAACACTGCCCTTGGTTGTAAAATCCACTTTGTTAGTAGTTGTTTGGGTGTTTGGTTTTGTGCATGCTCCTTCCTTGGTAGAAACTCTTTCTCTCTGTGTTTCTCTATTTCCCACCGGGCTTTGGTTCAAGATGGCCAGTAGGCTGCCATCACTGCAGCTTGTAGCTGTGAGCTGATGTTAGTGCCAGTCCATTCCTTTGCTTGTTTTGTTAACGATTTGTTTCAGAATTGTTCATTAATTATGTCCATGGCGGTTATCCTTACATGCCCCTTAGCGAATGGGCAAACATCTCAGAAACAGGACTTCAAAGTGTAAACTGCACAGGCGGCTTAGATAGTGTACTATGCTTGACCTGAAAATAGTTCAAAGATGGTGTGAGTCTTTACAGAACAGTTAAGTTATTTGCATTCCATTCTCTCGTGATATATCAGTAATCATACACTACTTGGTAGAACGCTGAACATGCCAGTTTCAATACTTTAAGTGATGTATGAACTTCATAAAATGTAGGGGTTCTCAAGAAATCCTCAAGAAAAATGTACACTAAACTTAAATCATGGATCTTAACATCCGTCAAACATTGTTAACATTTTGAACAGAGAGAACCCTTACATCCTCATCTCCATACATCACCAAAGCAAAAGCGAAATGTAATTAGTGTGCATACACTTAGTCCCGCCTCTAACACTGTGCCATGCATGCCCTACAGAGTAGCAAGCGTACCTGTGTATCCTTGTCCATTGTAAGGAATGCCAACACACTGAGAGGAATCGCAGTACCCGGGGGGACCAGGGGGTCCCCTCACCCCAGGAGTACCCTGACGCCCTGGAGGGCCACGGGGCCCAGCAGAGCCTGAGGGGCCCGGGGAACCTGTTCTTGACTCGCCTGGTGGCCCTGCAGGTTAGGGGGGAAAAAGGCAGCACACTTTCAGAGAGGGCTCTCCTATGTCATGGGAGCCAAGAAGGAAACCCGCTGACATCACCAGTAATTCTCCAGTGGAAAAAACCCACAGGGGTGACATTAGTTTGTACCGCTGTCATTTAAATATTTAGACCACTCATAATGAAAATGTTGAGAGTCGAGGGCTCTGTAGAGTCACCCCCGGCCCGTCTGTCTAGACGGAGAAAACCCACATTGGAATTTCACCCCCCCTTCTCTGTCTCTCACTGACGTCCTTAAGTAAGCCCATGTGTTGTCAATAGCCACCAAAAAAAACATATTTTGTGGTTGGGGGGGGGGGGGGGG